>JAQFYQ010000459.1:0-17112 GCA_034694885.1 Buchholzia appendiculata | reverse complement strand
ATGTCTAATAATTAATTTTATTAATCTGTCAAAAATTATGTAATTATTTGTTTACAAACTCAATCCAACGATGTCAAGGAACACAAATCAAGAATGACAAGGAATTTTGTTCATATCATTTAGTTATCATTTTGTAAAGCGGTTTGTAGATGTGGGAAAAAACCTCAATATCAAAATATTTGTGTTTATCCAACAATTGTGCAGTTAATATCATACAGAATATAACAAATGATACTATTTTAATACAAGCTAGTATGTAAACGGTTCAATAATACCAATGCACGACGCTCGGACGCTAACAGGTTAACAAGCTTCATAGTTACCGGTATCTTGTAAACATTTCTTCTTGCTTCAATTGAGTATCCAAATAATTTTTTAACCATTTATTGAGGAAGCACATTGGCCTACTACATGGTGTGGAAGGACATACTTCATGGTGTCCTGTGGTGTGCATACTGCTTAGTACACAAATACAAAAACAGATGCATCAAGTGATAAGGAAATTAACATTCTCTGAAAGTTATAAGATAGGTGGAATGGTTTGTCATCAAACTATCGCAATTTAAACACGGTCAAGTCTATTCAGCTACCTCAGAAATTATAGCCTCAAGCTAGGTCTGTATGATGGCCGGTTTCATCAACTTTCATGTACGCTATCCTTGATCTACAATGCCCCGAATCGCACAAGTTCCAGGATATCTGGTGAAGCCATACCGTACCTTGGCAACGATTGATATAAACTGTTAAATTGGTCATCTTGACACAGACAAAATAAAATTATGATTATATATTATTCCTTTCTTAGCTTTATATATTTTTATACTATATATTTTCTAACGACATAGGCTAACGTCGGAGGAAAACTGGCATCTGTTTTTGTTACTTGTTATCAAAATGTAGCATTTGCATAAATTTGGACTCCATGGCCAAATACAGCATCATTCTGCTTTTAGCACTTTCGCCACCTAGACATAATATAGGGCCATGTTTTAAACCTTTTTTAGGTACAACGTCTGCTTTCAATTCTTCGATCAGGGTAGAATTCTTTCATCCAAAATTTACCATGCTTGATTCGCCTTCAGTCAATTATGATGTTAGTCTATTATGTTAGTCCTAGTCAATTATGCTGTTCCCATTTGCAATATAAACATCCATAACCAGAATTCTTAGCTGTTCCGAAAGGTTTCAAAATTTGCTCCGTGTACATATCTCGCTACAAATCTGAATGCTTATTCTGTAATCAATATGTAGTTTAGTCATCGTCTGCATGTTCTAAATTTTAATGCGTCGGTTCCCATTATATTCACTGCAAAAATAGCCTTTACACAAAATATAGTAAAAATCTATGTCATACCGAAATTGGCTTGTTTGCATGAATCCATTATAAAAATTCATAACATCTATGCATGTGTTAATTATATTGGTGCTGTGCACGGCGGTGCTGTTTTCAAAGTATAGAAATGCAATAAATTAGATTGGTGAGACGGCTGAATGCAAACAGTATTGTTGTTGATACGACTTAGGATTTGCTGCATGCCTACAGCGAATGTAAGGATATATTCAGCCAATTCTGAACCATACCTCCATAAATCAGTCGATGAAAGTTTATACAAGATGATTGCATTGAGGTTATATATATATATTATATATTGAATGCAGAGTCAAATCGCTTCAAAATCGACTCAAAAATCGTCTTATTCAATTGTTACTTTCTAAACTACTCGTATGTTTACGATGTGAAATTTGATATGTTATACCAGTCAATCATAAATTGCTCAAATATCTATGTATTGCCGCTAATGGCATAGTAAAACTTTGTCGTCATCAAAATCAGCATCACAATACATTTTCTGCCATACCACTCAAAGCAATGACTTACTTTTCCTGCCTGATGCCCTTCCTGACAACAATATCCTAGCTTTGTTGAACACATAGATGAAATAGGCGAGAGTAATTGTCCTACTACCTTTATCACTAGGTTAAGTCCTTCACAAACAACGATGCAGACCTCATCCACTTTGATCCACTAGGCAGAAATTTTTGTTCCAGGGAGGTACTTTTTGAAGCCAAGGGGATTTGTCCAAGTTGGAGCGAGGGGGGGGGGCAATTTCCCAAAATTCTGTCTGTAGGAGGAAAATCCTAGGCCTTGTCACCAGGCACACAAGTGCTAAGTTCTATTCACTAATTGCCAAACTATAGGAACGTTAACAAACAAAAAAGACAAAGATTTCATTAGTAATATAATTAAAATAAAAGTTGTGCACAACAGAACTATATTCTGTAGAAAGAATGGTAGTAAGAGTACTAGCACCACAGATAAAAATTAGACAGACATTAATATATAGTAACAAAACTTTTATTGCGTATGGACTACAAAGCTATGGTATGAACACATAGGAATGATAATTACAGGAATCCGTCAGTACAACTAGAAATCCTGCGATTATATTGAAAAATAATGCAGTACAAAACTTGTTGTCAGACATCATAATTTTATATGAAATAGGAGGGCAACAACATAATTGTGTAATATAAATAATATTAGAATACAAGCTAGTTTTAGAATATAAAGAATCATTTAACAATATTTTCTAATAAATAAAAATTAATACAAACAATAAACTAGCATCTCAGATTAATCACATAACTGCCTATAGGTCTAGAGATTATCATTTTTTATCTAACATCAATAGAGAATGCATTACGTGGCATAAATAAGCATGTCAGATATTCACTCGGTGTCTGGAACAAATTCAAAGACGACAAAGTTACACCCGCATTAAAATTGAATACCTCACAAATTTAATACCTTATTGAAGTACACAAAAATCATAATACTTAACGAATGTACACCATTATTATACTTGTCATTTTAATTATACATCATTATTAGAATTTCATAGTGACAAAGAACATATTGAGTTACTAATTTCAACATAACACGTATAGTGCAACCAGTCTCAAAATAATATGAATGATTTCAAGACTACATTCAAATGCATTAAAGAATAAGCCATGATAAACTGATAAAGAAAAGAAAACGATGAAATTAGCCAAGATTTAACCAGAAAGGAAATTAAACAAAGTAAAACATCAACTAAACAATACGTCTAAACTACTACTAAATGGTAAACACAGATATAATTAGTCTATCAAATCAAGTTATGGTCAAATAGTGAGCGAATATAACCTGAAAAATCAACGAATGTCAAGCTTACAGCTCACATAGATCTTCAACGCTACAAAGCTATCAACAATACACTGAACTACAACGATAAATTACAAGTCGTTTCCATTGTAAGTTAAGCTCAAGCCAAGTGTCAGGCAGCGTAATCTACCATTATTACTCAAAGACAATGAATAATAATAGCATCATATCAGAAGATGCAGTCTGATAAGCAGTTATTATAATAAATTATGCTAATATGAATTATATTAACGATGAATGTCAAATACACAGGATGTCATATACCAACATTCAGCTAGCTGCTACATGTTTAGATGTATAATTTTAAATAGTTCATTCAAAATAAAAAATACATGATTTTCTATTCACTAATAAAATTCAAGAAGCAGAATAGATCTTTCAAACAGTTTCTTGAGTTGTCTTGTGAACATTTTAAAATAATCCAAATCCCTCTAAAACAAAAATAGCTTGACATAAGAAATACAGATTACAAAATATGCACCTTCCCAGAGCAGTATTTAAGGAGGAGGGGGGGGGGTGCTACAATTTACAAGTTCAAATTTCAAAGACATACTTGAAACAAATTAATTTTTACATTCGGCATGTTTTGGGAGAAACAAATTTTCATGGATGTCGATCCCTCTCCCAAATAAAAATGCTGAAAACTTAGATAAACATTTTTGGAAGTCCAAAACCTAATTTGAAATGGGATCCTAGCAATGGGCCTGCATTTTCCATTCAATTTTAAGCAATAAATTCCAACTGATACATCTTGTAAAGAGATCAAATACCATTCACCGAAGAAAAAAAAAAAATAACAAAACATTATTTAATTGTCAAAAAGTATATTGATAATCAAAACTCAAAACTTAGTAAGGTACAATTCAATATGCACCTATTTTTGAGGCTTTAATGATTGGCTCCTAATTTAAGGCACTTTGGAAATTGTATTTCTTCACAATCAAATGCTAACCTTTTAATATTATACGCAATAATTAACTTAGCATCATCTATAATATAAATATGCAACATTAATTAAATTAAACAATTCATTTTATTTATATTATTTGTTTTAAATAATCAAATAATCTTATACATATCCAACAACATCTTTAGATACAGGTTGGCTGCAAACTAATAAATATCTAAAACAAATTATATGCCCAAGTTATAGTTCCAAATTCTCAAATATCTCAGAACAGAATTTATCAAATTGTTAATTCTTTATTCACCTGTATTCATTGCTATATTTACATTACTTCAACCTCTGATAGTCAAATTGCAAAATCATTACTGAATTAAGCTGAGAAGAATTATTCACCCAAACATTTACACAACTTAACGAGAAATGTTAGCAGAAACCATAGATCACATCATCAGCATTATCATATCATCATCATCATTATTCGGACTATAACCTGAAGTCTTATCAATATAGTTATTCGCACTGTTATTTCAGTTGTTCACAGCCTTTGGCCGACTCTGAATGTAGACATATACAAATATCAGAAGGCATATAACGCCAATGGTGGGAAGAACGACGGTCAACACTCGCGATCTTTGCTGTTTAAAATCTTGCCGGCGTTCGCGCTTCTGTTTCGGCGTCTCCTTAACTTTACCCTTGAGCTGTCTCATGATTAGGAATGCACACGATCAAGTGTCATCAACGCAATAACAGCACGGCAATCTACAACCATAAACACAACAAGACTTCAATTAGAATCCTCAATTGATACAAACTTACTTTAAAATAAGGTCCAACAAAATGTCTGCAATATGACTGCGTTGGATACGAAGGCCTGTCATACATGGATACCATGACAGTAATATATCCTGATCAGTTATTTTTGGATCGTATTATTATTTCCAATAATCAGATCTCAGACAGAATGGTTGAAACGTTATGCCATGGATAACGAATCAAATATGGTGTAGTGTATCATGCAGAGTTGTACCGCCCGTTTTAGTGTTAGTCTTGGGTTCACGTTAACAAGGACTTCACAATCATAGTTAGTTTGGAAACCAAATTCGGGATCATGGTACGCGTCTAAATCATAGTCGGCGACAGATTGATATAAAATAAAATCATACAGATTACTCAGTTAACCATTTAGTTCAGATGGAAATAGCTCATTTATTTCTTATATTATGCACATGTCTGGATGTCGACGTTCTGCCATATGGTTAAAAAAAGTTATTATTGAAATAGTGCTAAACTCTAAATTAAACTATAGCACTAATAAATCTTGCTATAGTTCAATATTTATCAAAAGAATATCATATGGCTTTAATTATATAATATGCATTTTAAGATTTCTGTTGTCTTAATCCTGCACCTTAAATTTGTTCAAAACCTTAGACGATATCTACCACAAATAATGTACGTAACAAGTACCGTACATTTTAACCTGTCCGCGTAGATATCTCTCTGTGGATATCTGCGTGTATCCGTGTAGATCTCGTAGCACTATGTATAGAACTGTGTTTCCGTCTATGTCCGTGTAGATACCCGCGTGTCTCCGTGTAGATATCTACGTGTCCGTGTAGATACCCGTGTGTGTCCGTGTAGATATCTACGTGTCCGTGCAGATACCCGTGTGTGTCCGTGCAGATATCCGTGTGTATCCGTGCAGATGTCCGTGTGTATCCGTGCAGATGTCCGTATGTGTCCGTGCAGATATCAGTTTGTGTCCGTGTAGATACCCGTATGGCAGGCGGGGGCAGCTTACACGTACACGTACATATGTTTACAAATAAAAATGTAAACAACAACGTGGACTAACAGATGTCGAGAGACCAGAGAATTATCTTAATTATTTTGACGTTGCTGACGAATCGTTTTGGCATATTCAAAAATCTCTGGTATCGGGCCAATCGGACCAATATTGAGATCAATGAACGAAAATTTTGTCGATAGGTTCATCTCCATTGAATTCGACATTGTTTATTATTGCAATTTATTGAAATAAAGTTAGTTAAGCATGTTGATATTGCGTATCACCTCTCCGTTGACAGCTGGAAAGCCTGGAATTGCATAATACCTAACATCAGTTATTTCTTTGCTTGGACAGGCGCCTGTCAGCCGCAACTCGGAAACGGGACACAGCCGCTTTCTAAGACTAAAGTGCAATACACATTGTAATGCCATCGAAGAAGTTTCATATGAAAAGCAGATTAACAATTAAAGTACCGCGTACCAGTTGAAACATAGCGTAGCGAAAGTGTCAAGGTTTTGTTATCCATTATTGAATATGTGCCCGGTATATTCTAATAACTATGAATATTTCATTTTAAGATTCTATCGATGTACATGTATCCATTGAACTCTTTTGTGCAATGCAGCTAGCTATTTACACCTAAAGTTTCTTTTAGCTGTGTTGCAACTTGTAAGTCTTCTGTCAATAATTATATGACTGTCGCAAGCACTATGAAATTAGCAAATAAGATTAAATGTGTCCACTGTCAATATTCATGTTCTACGAAACGATTTAGACATTTTTTTCATTTTCATGAGAGAATCGAGCTATTTACGAGCCAGAGGAACCTGTAAAATAGAAATATGAAAACAAACAGGAAATGCTGTTGTCATGGTGATCGTGGACGCCATAAGCAGCAGGAAATTATGTGTAAGAATTATTTATTGCTATTTCGTATTTTATTTTATTTGTTAAATAATATTCGTGTAATATTCTGCGCTAAATATAGGTTTTCTATGCACATTTGCTTATATACAATGCGTCCATTTTTTAGAAATAGATTTCAAAGCAGATTATGACAATGATTGGATTTTAAATTGGTTTGTTTACAACATCAATAATTAGTCGTGGTAAACAATTAGTAAGACATGAATGCATATTAATGTTATTAAGGTTACTTTGAAGTTAATTGATAGTTATTGGAAATTACTTCCATGAACATGTTATAATGAAGAATACACAATATTATGATACGTAGAGGAGGGAGAAAAATAATTCGTCTGCGTTCAAATTAAGCGATGCATGTTTAGGCTTGATCACAGATGGCTTGACGGAATTATCACAGTTTGAATATTTGTTAATCGCTTTATATTGTATCTTCTATTAGTTCTTCATTGTCAGTAGTTGTGAATTTTATCAACAACAGAAATATATGTAATTATGTATATATGGAAGGTATAACTACTGTATTGCGTTTTAGATGTCGATGTGCGTCATGATGCATAATGCATTAGCTGTAGAGTGAAATGTCACAACAATTCTCAACTGTGCACAAACAAACAAACTTTAGAATATCACAGAAAATGCTGAAAGGAGGTCAGTAACTTGTCTTTAAATTATTTATCAAAGGAGTACTTAAGGTAAACCAGGTAATGTGAACAAGTAAGTTTAGCGCTATTAGTGTTTAATAGTGCAGAGTTATATGTCGATTGAATCAATTAAATGGCTGTGATTGATTTGTATAGATATGTTATTTCTATAGATTTTCATGACAAATGATATTAATATTTAGATGTGTTTTCAATTTGTTACAGAATAGAGGAACCAACTTGTTTCTATACTTGAATACAAGATGAATGAATTGTTAATAGTTCATTTATTGTATTACATGCAACAATGATATGGAAATTGACAAAGCTAATTGACAACTGCAGAATACCTTGTAAGTTGTAGACCCACTGCCTTCGAATTAGAGCAAAGGACACTCTCTATTACTTTCTCTTACAAATCTATGATCCAAATGGATTAATTTAAAGTCCATAATTAACAATTTTAGTGCTGGATTCAGTGTTGATAGTTTTAAGAGCATTTAACTGATATGCACATTTGTGTACGTATGGCTGAGCATGCTCACAGCTGATGTCTTGTTAGAGTGAATTGTCGGGGCATCTTGCCTAGGGGCATCTTGCCTAGGGGCATCTTGCCTAGGGGCATCTTGCCTAGGGGCATCTTGCCTAGGACTTACAGTTTAGGTTAATTGATGCACAGTTATGATGCACAGTTTCACACTTCTTGGTGCATATCGCTTTGCTTCACTTTCGGTTCAGTGGAGGAACAATTTTTAAGTCTGTTGTTGATCGCCACATCTCAGAGATAATTTCAGATGAAGAACTGTGACTAAAGAGTTTAATAGTTGGTCAACAATACGAGATTGTTCGTAAAATTGTACGAAAATAGCTTGTGACTGATAATAATTGACTTCCGTATATCTGTATTATGTACATATGTTATGACCAGTTTTTGCTTTCTTTAATGATTAATGAAATTTGCATCTTTTTGTTAGCTACATTTTCTGGAGATTTGGCGCGTCACTCGACGAAGAAGGTTAATAATGTGTTGAGACAAAGTACTGGAAGTCTTGCGACACATTTCTCGACAAGTTCAACTGCAAACAAGTTTGTGCTTGTGTTCACTTCAAGAGTCGTTGTGTCATTTTGTTGAAACTATCAGCATTATTATAGTTACCATCATCGTCGTCGTCGTCACCGTCAACGTCAGGGACTCCGACATCATCAACGTCAACATCATCATCATCAACATCATCAATATCAACATCATCAACTTTATCAACATCATCACCATCAACATCAGCAACATCAACATCATCAAAATCAATGTCATCAACATCAGTAACATCAACATCATCAACATCATCAAAACCTTCATCCATCATCCATTATACAGTCTACTATTGGCTTTATGCAAGATATCTTCAACTAATGAATCTATTTTCAAAGTCATCTCAAGTGTTGCCTACTTTGCTGTGTGATCATGGCACTATCTGGAAGATGTCTCACATTGTTGGCGAGCTTGTAAAACAAAAGAGTGGACGGCATATTGGCTCCTTTTTAAATTGTCTCAGATTGAATGTTGAAGCGAAACATGCATTAAATTGCAGTACTGTAATAAATATAATCTAATGCTAAACAAATAGTTGGCAGAACATGTCTTTAGTGTAAAATACGAATAAATGTAAAAAAATATTTTAATGTAGTCTGACTCAATCGGTCATATAGTTTTAATTTATAGTATTGGTTTTAAAATAGTTATTTTCTTTGAATGTTTGTTCTTATTGTTTAGCAATGGACATGGAACCATGGACCTGAAGCGTATCGAAGCAGAATACATCAAGAATCTGCAGCAGCAAGTCTACTTCCTGGAGCTTGAAGCAAACTTTCTGTATTCTTTCTGCAATCACTTAAAACATTCTTTAGATGTTATTTTTTATAAATATTGCTTTCCATAAGTTTCATATTAATTGATAATTATTGCCAGTGGTGTCTGGCTTTACAATATGCCATACAATGTTCTTCCATGTGTTCTCGACGAGGTGGGTAGTGAGATTGTGCAGTGAGCTTGTGCAGTGAGATTGTGCAGTGAGATTGTGCAGTGAGATTGGGCAGTGATTGTGCAGTGATATTGTGCAGTGAGCTTGTGCAGTGAGATTGTGCAGTGAGATTGTGCTGTGACATAGTGCAGTGACATAGTGCAGTTAGATTGTGCAGTTAGATTGTGCAGATTGTGCAGTGAGATTGTGCAGTGATTGTGCAGTGATATTGTGCAGTGAGATTGTGCAGTGAGATTGTTGGCATCAGGAAGTGCAGGCGTCAAGTTGTAAAACTTTACTTTCAGTAGAAATTCAAAATTGAGCATACTAACATTTTGTATTTTTGTATTTTATTTTTTAAATTTATTTTATGCAGCTTTTATCTATGTAGTCAATTTGTTGTGGTAGTATATTGTGACTGCAATTAACTCAAAATAATATGAAAACTAATTTGAAATTATAATGATAATTGTAACATGGACTTGATAGCTAGCAGATGAATATGTTGTACTGGTTCAAGCTGATTCATTCTATTGGTTAGTATCGTTAATTGACATTCAGACGTGAGCAAGCTCGCAAGTCGACCGAGCTGCAGCCGCAGATGACAGCAGAAGCAAAGCGCATGCTTACCAAGCTCCAAGTTTGTAACTTTTTGTATTTATATTAATAAATAGTTGTTCGTTTCTACTTTATATGCTACAGTTTTGTTGTTATCACTTGCTACTGTTGCGGCTCATATTTGAAGTTATCTTAAAATTATTTTACTCTCTCGAGAATATTTATTTGTTAACACTTTCAGTTATTTTAGAATATGTTTAGATAGTTTTTAAAGTCTATACAATAGATTATATAAAGGTGTGTTTAATTTCAAGCAAGACAGACGCACACAAGTTACAGATATAAGTACATACGAAATACGGCCTACCGGCTAGGACACGCAGGTCTGCTTCACAGTAGGTTCGTCAACGGCCTAAGAGCTGGACTCCTGGTACGGCCATGCCAGGAGTAGGGTAGGGAGATTTGTTATTCAACAGGCCCGAGCCAAACACACACAACAGCAAGCGCCACTGGCAGCTAACAGACAATTATAAAGATTTGTCTGCCCTGAGTGAGGTTTGAACCCTGGCCGAAGAAGTTGACTTCTCCTGAGTCCAGTGCTCTACCATTGAGCTATCTCCCCGCCCCGATATACACCATCGTTTTACCACATTTTCTGTGCTAATACCAAATGATATTTTTCAAAGTATATGTTGATTAACACTAAATGTTGTGCATATATGATTTATTGAATTGTTTACATTTTGTAATTGAGTGAAATAATGTCGACAGTTGTGATCTAAGCAGTGCATTGGTGCCATTTGCTTGCATGCGTAGGAATTGAACACTGATCTGGAAGCGACACGCATTGAAGTTGAACATAAAAAGACAGAAATTGAATTAAGTAAAGCAGACAAAGAAAAAATGTATGGAAAGTTAAAAGCTGCGGAAGGTTTGTATGGCAATACAAACTGTGTTGATTTTGTACTACGTTCTTTGTTGTATATTATATTTTATGCTAAATGCGTGAACGATTATTGTAATGCTATAACTTTGACACGTCAGGTTTTTTAATCAAAGGTCTGATTCATGCTTTGGTGTTTTACCTTTGCGATCTTCACAATTCATAGTGACGAGTGTTTGGTAATCTCACAGTCTGTTTAATGCTGACTGATATGGCTGTTTTTGAGCTGTGTAATTCTGAAATCTGAGTGGATTTGCAAATGATACTCTAATGCCAGATACTGTCTGTCACCAGAGTCGCAGTTCCATTGAGTTTGTGGAAGAATGAAAATAAGTAGTATTAAATAGATTTGTTGTTTGTTAACTATTGACTTGCAAAGGTTTTCAACTGAAGTGTCGATATTAAATTGGAATGTATTGTGCATCATAATTACGGTTAAGTCTTGCAATAATGATGATGATGATGATGATAGTGCTCTGTCCGAAGACAGGTCCTGGCGATGGTTATTTGGCTTATGTATTACTACGCATGACTTATACCACCGATCCACTAGGCCAGATGAGCACACGTGGGTGGCCAAAGGTCCTTCCCGTACAGGCAATGGAGTGTTAACAATTTGCTCAGGTTTGCTACTGATCATAATCAGTCATTGCAGGGAAGCGAACTCTCTACTTCTTCACTACTAGGCGTGAACGCTAACGACTGACCTATTCGGTCACTCCGCAATAAATGAATTGTATTTGTTTTGTGCTCAAAATATCATTAATGTCATCTGGAATTTTCTAGGATTTTTTTGCGTTTCACTTATTCAAAATTAACTAAGCACTCTTAATCTCATAAAAAATTTTGGTCTAAGCATTTGACGTAAGTGCACTAATTATTTACAATCTTGCTAACAAAAATGAAAATTTTCGATTAAGATACTCCAGGTTTCGTATACCTGATTTGTATAGTAGCTAAATTTATTTCGTGCAATTCGTAAATGAAAAATTGTTACGTTCGGACTAGATACATGAATCTATGCAAGTGACTTTAGTGAAGTAATTTTTGGTTTGCCGCTACTCCCTCCCCCGCCCCGCTCGTAAAAAGCTCCCAGAAACTTCCCCACGGTGAAATCCTGGCTATGGCCCTTTGTACAAGTGACTTTAGTGAAGTTCTATAATACCATATTGTTATCAACGTTAGATGCTCATCAGCGAGAGAAGCGGATTCTGCTGGATCAGATCGTGCAATTGCAGAAGGAGAAGGAATTGCTGGACCGCGGTCTTGCCAGCAAGGACTTGCAACTTACAGACGTTCAACGCCAGATGGAAATGTCATCATCCACGATTCATTCAACCGAGAACCAAACAAAGCTGCTAGAGTCACAGGTACATGTTCGTACGAATTAAACGGCTTTTTATGCAGACTTGCATGCGAACTGCATGGAGTATGATTTCATATTTGCTTGAGCTGATTCTGATCGCATGGCCGTAGTAATCAGTATTCTGCTGTTACAATGTTGTCTGTTGTGTTTACCATGCAAATATATTGAAGGGTCTTTTAACTTCTGTTGCTCTTTCAAAATACAACTTTTTTTTATGTACTATGAGATTCTGGTCATTTATTTATTTGCATGGTTTACAACTGTTACAATGAACCGATATTTTTATCAGAATGTTTGTTATAATGTTAACTGTCTGACTGGCAGCACGGCTTCTGGTGTATTCATCCGATGAGCCTCATGAATCCAAAGAACTTTCGTTTGTTATGTTTTTAATCGCATATCAAGATTAGAATGGTTCTAGGCATTATATACTCATCAAAGAACAGAAGGTTGGATTAAATATTTAATTGTTTTTAAGTTTCTATGTATTGTATACAATTTTAACCGTTTTCATTTCTGCAGTTAAGTCAGAAGAATGAACAGCTGAAACTACTTCAGCGGGCGCTGGACGAGAAACGCTCGGAGTTACTGAAAACAGAAGAAAAATTGCATAAAACTGAAGAAAAATACTACAGAAATATCGCCATGGAAACAAATGACAAAGCTAAAGACGATCTTAGGGTATGTAGCTATAATATCATATTAGCTGAATAACCCGGCTTTGCCCGGCTTCGCCTTTAATTGAATGGTTCAGTATATAATCATTGTATCATCATAAGATTGGAATTAAAAAATTGTTCATTGAATATAATTGTTTCTATTATAAACAATATGTTGAAATTACAGACAATAATTATGTGTAAAAATGTCATGTTTAGACAATTTAATGGCAATTTTAATGTTAAATTGATGTAATTCATCTGAAAACTTGTGCTGTAGTTTCTTGTGTGTGTTTTGACATAGCTTCCTGTAAATTTTGAAGCATATGATTAAATTTCAACAAGTTTGACAGATATGTGGACGTCATTGATTTTCCAACAGGATGAAATCCTTGCGCTGAAACAGCGCGTCAAGGAATACGAGTCAACGGCGTCCGTGCAAGACAAGTATCTCCGCGGTAAGCAGTCCGATGAGTCGTCGCATCTATCGAAGGAAAACGCTCTTCTGAACCAGCAGTTGGTTGAGTTGAGAGCTCAGCTGGACAAGGTTGGTCTCGACTCAAACTTGACATCATTTATTGCTTCCTTGAATTCACGTTTGTAACATATCATTGTAGGCTAATATTTATGTTTTACCTAATTGATGCTGGGTGGTGTGCTTTACAATAGTCTTGGCATAATTCCCGTTGGTTAGGTCTGAAAGCAGAGTTGGTGATATTTCAGCATTATTAAATTTTATTTATTGATTATTATTGTAGAAAAAGACAATTAACACGACATTTGGTTATGAGACCACAAGGGTATATACTCATGTCGGTAGTAGAATATATGCATCATGTAGATGATGAGTATTTTCAATTGATATAATATTAAATTTAAACACATGAGGTACACTTTTGGACATTAACCTTTTCAAGCTGCAGGTTGTACTAGCAATGAAGTAATATATTAGACTAATTGAAAATGTTGTGCTCTAAAGATTATCAGTAGTGCATATATTGTGTTTTGCATCTATTGAATCCACAATGGTATTTATTTATATACTGCGATAGAAATAAATTAAATTAAATTTTGTTTAGTTTATCGTTCGAAACGGCACAATTGATTCGCATGGCACACGTGATCAGCACACCGAAAGGTCATGGTCATTGTCCTCTCTGCCGAGTGCATCGGAAGCACAGCTGAAGCGAGAGTTGAGTCGAACAAAGGAACAGCTCACCAAAGAACAAGACAAGGTCAAGCATTACATTGATCAGGTAAATAAATCGAATCTTAGCCACTAGTTTTGTACTTGTCATTATTGCGCATATGCCATTTTTCTGTATCGTAATTATAATGAAATAACAATATTTTTTAGCTACAATGTTATATTTTGGACAAAGACCTGTACATGCATAGCGGAATTTGTGCAGTTGAATTTATGCACCAATGCATCCTGTGTAAAATTTCTGTCTGTAATTGGTTTTTAGTTATACTAACATACTATAATAACATACTAACATACTTTGTGCATGTAGTACGGGAAAATTTTCTGTGGAAGAGTATTGTTCTTGAGCAAAATGATACTGAAAGAAAAAAAGAGAAGGTCGGGAATAAGACTTATTGCAATCAACTTTAATGTAATCAGCTAACAGAATCGACTTTAGGGCAGTTGAAAGTTACCTCGATAGATCGGACACACAGCATGACTCGATTTGAATATTTCATCTACTCGATCTGTTCGATCGACATCAACCTGATCGAACCTGGCGTCGAAGAAACTCGCATATTTCTACTCAGATGTGATGGTTGCTCATGTGTTTACTGTCATTTATCTACTTATGTATATACTGTTTATATGAGTATGCATTGTCCAATTATGTGAACATCTGTTGTCAAGTTGGCACAGCGAGAAGATGTGTCCAAGTCACGACAGCTGAGTGAGACGACGATGAAGAGTAAGGTCGCTGAACTGACCGCGTTTCACAGAGCAGCGGACTCCGAGTGCGCTCAGCTGAGACGAGACAAAGAGAAGCTGAGCGAACAGGTCAAAGAACTTCAGAAACAGGTCACTTGAACATTTACACATCATTTAGGTTCACATCATGATGTGTCCGATGAAGAAAGGACTGATTTTTGTTATTGACTAATATTAATATTTTCATCATCCTTTAATGGCCTTTAATGTCACATCACACTCAGCTTACATTACACTGTAAATACAAAAAAATAATAATGAGTTAAATATAAATAGTACCATCAAGATCTATTTTTAAGTTCTACACTATGCAGTGTAAGGATATCTTCTTTTATCGCAAACCAATAAAGAGCGATATACAATGACATAACAGACAGCTAACCACCGATTCATGACACTTTTCTTGAATCTCATTTATTGACAACAAAGAGCCTGATTTAAATATTATTTTTTAAAGGTTGTTAGTTATTTTGGTATGGCGTTGGCGCTAAAATTATGATAATTGTGTTTTGGAAGTTACAGTTACAGTATTTTTGTAGCTTTTGTTTGAATTGTTGAAACTTACAAAGCTTACTCTGTTCCTTGCAGACTGACGAGAAGCAGTCGACGGTGAACTCAATGCAGGAACGCATACACACACTCGATGCTAAACTGAAATCTCTAGAGCATCTCCAGGAGTTGCATTCATCCATTCACAGCCAGAAATGGGAGGAATTTAGCCGTCTTGCCGAAAGCATGAAGACATTGTCACGTAGTATGGCCCAGTCCACTAACGCGTCCACAAACTGGGACAATAAAAATGAATTGCTCGAATATTCATAATCGTGAACAGTTTATTATTTACACCTGTACTCTTTTCTTGTACGCAAAAATACACTTCTTTATTCTGGAAGCTTTATAATGATGTAAGGCATTGTAGTGGTGTGTACTGAATGAAGATTATAATAAGTTGCATAAGATTGGCTAACTTAAAATGTAATAATTTGTTTAATTAATTTTTGTAGGTATTTTATAAATTTATGATCTTTTAGCAGAAAAATATTTGATAAATGTTTGTCTCGAACGTCTGTGATTAAGTCAGTAAATAACTACTTATATCTGTATAATTTTCTACTTATAGTGTTTGTGGAATGGTAGATTGGAATGTTTGCTTTTTAAAATTAATTAATTCTAAGATCTTACAAATATCGTGCTACATTTGTAGACAAACAAAATGGTTAGAACGATTGTGCCAATGATTGTGCACGATTGTGCACGATTGTGTCACTGTACACCTGTAGATCTAATCCTAAGTGTAGCATATTCTGATTAAAACAGGTCAATGGACGCTTACATTGAGTCGGTCAAGCTCCCAGATGCCTATTCATCACTAGACTAAGTGTACGGTTGTGGTTTTCATGTTTAAAAATTCATGTTGATGATCATGTTGAACAGACTAAAGAAGTAGGCGTACTGTAGTTTAATAAATAGCACAAATCATTGTTGCATCATAAACCTGTGAACTAGTTTTTCCTGTTAGTTGAATTACAACAGCTTTCGCTTTCTGTGTTATGGATCGCAGGGCCGTAGTAAATAGTGGAAAAGGAGGGGGTACGGGTAAAAGGTCCCCACAAAAATTCTTAAAACTTATATTTTTGAGACATTTTTTGAAAAAGTCGTTTTGAACTTACTTCAACCACTCCCCCCAGATGAAAATTTTGAAAAAGGTTCGTACAAATTGTTTGGAACTCACCTCTCCCCCCCCCATGAAATCCTGGCTGCGGGTCTCATGAAATGCTAACGGTGTATCGTGGTTAGTATTGTTTCTACGATTTATAGTACCGTATGCTAACTATGAAAGTTCTTCACATAACTATGCGGATTAGCGTCGCTGTACAAGTATGAATTGAACAAGTAATTTATGTATCGAGTAACTTGCCAGTAACTTATGATATTTATTTATATTACTGAATTTGCTGCGAAGTTACTATAACAAGCTATTTGTATTGTTCTGTGTTGTAATTGTTGTGATTATTATTCAAATGTTTAAGTTTGAACTACTTCTTGTTGATATTTTGATCTGACTTTGTTATAGCATTACTTGAAGCAATCTTGGCTTTGATGTCGGCTGCAAAATTAAGCATTAGGACTCAATCGGGT
>JAQFYQ010000458.1:0-17112 GCA_034694885.1 Buchholzia appendiculata | reverse complement strand
GGGGGCTAAGCCCCCCCTAGCCCTAGTGTAGAACCGCCACTGCCTGGCTGATATCCCGATAGTGACTTGTGCGAGTGCAGTGAATCTAAAACTATGTCGCATGTTGAGAATTCTTTTGAACTGACCAGGTTCCATGGAAGGAATACAACTCTGACTACGACTGACTGCGCTGCTGCTGAATGGCTGACTTCATACGGCACTTAGGCATATGAAAACAAGTTACAACTTCAGTATCGTCAAAGAGGTGGACTACAGGAAGTCAAGTACATCCCGGTAAAGTGGAGAAAGACAACTAAAAATGGTCTGAAATGAGTTTGCAGATTCTTTAAAGTCTCTATTACGCTGAGCTGAACATATCCCAAACAGTGTAGACTGCACACGAAGTACTTGAAGGAAAGTGAGCATGAAATGCTGTCTGCTTTATGCCGGGAGAGAGATGTTCAAATGTATCACAGTTGTCTGTATGGATGTCTGTGAAAGTGATGAAATTAGGATATGCAGAAATATGATAAACATCCCCCCCCCCAAGTCTGTGTGGCCAGACCCTCAGGTGTTCTAGTGGGCTGTGAAATCTGAGCTGAGGTTTACAAATAAACAGAGAAACTCTGCCCTTGTGCAACCAGATAGCCCTTGTGTCTTACAGGGAACTGCTTCCACCCCGCCTCCTCCTTCTCACCCCACCCAGTCAGCAACGACAACTACATTCACCCCTCCCCACCACCACCACCTTCCCCACCCCTATTATCTCAGCTACCAATCTATTCTAACTGATAACGTTTAGTGCCATCTATAAGTATCTGGAATCAATTACAACACATTTTGTAAACAATGAAGATACCAAGGCAGACAGACCAAGGCAGGCAGACCAAGGCAGACAGACCAAGGCAGAGAGACCAAGAAAGACAGACCACGGCAGACAAAGCAAGACAGACAGACCAAGGCAGAGAGACCAAGGCAGACAAAGCAAGACAGACAGACCATTGCAAGGAAGACAGAACAAGGAACAAGGCAGACAGATCAAGGCAGGCAGACCAAGGAAGACAGACCAAGGCAGATAGACCAAGACTGACAAGGCAGGCAGTACAATAAAGGCAGGCAGATTCAGCCCTGAAGAAAGACAGACAGATCATAGAAGACAAACAGCCAGACTATTAGAGAGACAAATACACTAGACACATTTGTGCAAGACACACCTAGGAATGTCAGTCGATTATTTGCTTATAATTGTTCTCACTGTAAACATTGCTTCCATACAAATCCAACAGGAAGAATTAAAGAGCAGAACCTGAATCTATAATAATTTATTAATAATATAATAATTCCACAGCACAGTTGGACGCTTGCATTCAATTACTGACAGGCCAACGACATAATTATAGAGAGAGGCCAACAATAACCAAAAACCTCACAATGTCAGTAAAACAAGCAAACAATCAAGTGCTACTTAATAAAGTACAAGCAAACCAAATGCAAGCACGACACACGCAAGGTCAACTTTGGATATAAATCTGAAGATATCTCGAGCCGCCAGAAGATAAAGCAAGAAACTTCAGCACAATGCAATGTCTGCATTCAGCTCAGTGTTTATATTACACCAGTAGCGACATCTATCAATATACACACACAACTCTAGCGCTAATCACCTCCACAAAAAACATGGCGCCGCCACTGATAACACCTGCTTATCAAAATCATTCAATGTACCACTCAGGAGAGACGTATTAAGAAATACAGAAACGCTCGGCCAATCGCAGCTGCGCTTACAATTCTATCCAAACTCTTTCCATTGGACAAGAGACAAGATTTAAAAATGTGCTCTGTGAATTGTATTGGCTATGGCATACAGAATAAAAAACTTGTTGAAATCTCAAACATTGAATTGTAAACACGCTCTCCATCTTCCCAGCGAGTTGTGGAAAGGGGAAGCTGTTAGCAGTCGAGGGAGGTTTTAGACAGCAGTCTGGAAGGGGGGAACTGTTAACGTTCGGGGGAGGGGGAGCAGCACTAAACAATGGGAGGGAGCTGTTGATAGTTATCTGATCCAGTGGAATGGAACTCACTTCAACAGCCAGTAAATGATAAATCCAGTCAGTGGGGTCCGGGTTGCTTGTCCGGGTTTGAACAGTGGAATCAATCCCCTTTCATCACAAGCAGATTCTGATCAGATAAAGTTTTTATCTAGCAAGGATTCTGGGAACAACGTTCAGCCTTGACCTTCACATCAGTTTATTGCAGCTATCTTTCAAAGATAAGGGAATGCTGCAGTAATTCTAAACAACAGCCTCACAATGTCACAGCTCTCGGACACATACTGTATACATGTTCTTGCTTAGGATAGGCCTGCTAAGCAATACCTCCCTAGAACTCACTGTAGGGATGTTTCATAAAAAACAGGCCAACCAATGATAAGCCAGCCAATGATAGGCCATCCAATGATAGCCTAGGCTAGCCAATGATAAGCCAGACAATGACAGGCCAACTAATGATAGGTTATCCAATGATAGGCCAGCCCAAGATAGGCTAGCCAATGATAGGCCAGTCAATGACAGGCTAGCCAATTATAAGCCAGCCAATGACAGGCCAGCCAATGATAGGCCAGCCAATGATAGGCCAGCTAATGATAGGCTAGCCAATGGTAGGCCAGCCAATGACAGACCAGCCAATGCCTGCAGTGCATCATTTCTGAAATTAATCAAACTACACAGTGCAGTAATTCCATCTGTTCAATAAAGTAAGAATAACAGTAAAACTGTAAATCACAGTAAGTACCCAAAGGCTGCCCGAAGTAAGCCCGAGTATATTACTTACCTTCATCATCTATCTGAATACGCTTGCTGGGTATGACCGGAATCTGGGTGTCATCCACCATGCTCTTCGCCACGGCCCACGAGTACGTGGGTTTGGGAACACACTTCGTTGGGTTGCACTTGAGAGTGTACGGCTGTCCAGCCTGTCAACACAGCACAATTATACTCATGACCTACTTCATCATCATCATCATCATGCCCTACTTACAGAACACTTTTAGTACTAGTTTCAACCCAAGTTGCTTCACTGAAGGCATAGAAACGCACAAGATTTTGTGGATTAAACCCAATAGCGATTTAATTAATAGTGCATGGATTTAGAACAAAACCAAGAGCAATAGATACAAAGATTACAGCAGGATATAAATATCTTACTTGTATCTTAGGAGACTCAAATATTGGAATGCCGGGACCATAGGGACTCAAGACAGCTCTCTGTAACACAGTAATCCGTGACAGGGCTGTTCCAAACTGATTCGAAGCAATGCACTGATAGTGCCCTTCATCGAGACTAGTGAGAGGTTTTATCTGGATCGTCCCTTCAGCTATCCGGTAGATGTTGCTGGGATTGCCCAATAGATGGCCATCTTTCTTCCACTCATATCTGCAAAACAAACACAAACAACAATAAATAAACTACATGACGTCAGAATAAAGCATGTATGGCGTCATTGAGCAATACTAAGTGGCGTCACTGGGCAAGCACACGCGTGACGTCACTGCCCGCATACACGTGACGTCACTGCACACTCATACACACACACACGTGACGTCACTTCGCACACACATGACGTCACTGCGCGCACACACACACACACACACACACGTGACGTCACTACACACATGACGTCACTAGACCAGCATTTATTTATTGATTTACTCTTCAAAGCATGCATGTACATGGAGAATGTCAACAGTGCACAGCGACACAATAGAAAGTCAATATATACAGTTTTGTCTAGAAGTAAAACTTAACAAACATTTTCAAAACTGTATGTAACGTATTACATGGCCGGGCAATTGCTTTTTATACGACCACCAAACGTTTTAATTTTCAAAATAATCAATTGTCGCAATAACCCTAACCCTTACCATAACCCTTATCTTATAAACCCTATCTTGAACCCCATAAATCTTATGCCACGCTAATGTAGAAACGCTGTAAATATTTTTGGGTGGTCGTATAACAAATAAGTACCCATGGCCGATTTTAATGAAAAGCAAATTATATTACATGTGAATAATTTTAACATTGACATTACATAATTTGTTTAAAATTGTTGTACATATTATTTCAGTTGTTTGATGTTAATAAATGATGCAAGAACAATGAGCTGAGAAAAAAGGCAATGTCTTGCAGAGGAGACTTGTAACTAGAATGATTTCAGAATCAGACCGGTGTTACACACAACAACAGTTGAACGTACAAATAAATATCGACAGATATCATGGAACAAAAGAACACAGGTAACTCCGGGAGATAGTGAGCTATCTCCCGGGGGAAGTAGTAACTCGGGGAGATGGGGAGCTCGGGGGAAGTAATCAAGCTGAAGGGGAAATAAAAACCGGCGCCGCTCTATTTCCTGTCGCAACGATCAGCGACTCAGCCTGGGGCTACCGTACCGGGGCGACCAAGGGGTCGAGCAATGAGACAAAGAGACATACAGGGGCGACCAGGGGGTCGAGCAATGAGACAAAGAGACGTCTAGAAATGCTGTGTTAGCAGTATACAATTGCTTATTCAAAGAGGCATATAAATGCTGGAGAGCCTGGTACCAGAAGGTTTCTAACTCTGCCGTGCTGGGTCTCCGACACCAAGAGTTCGCACTCATGGTGAGACCTGTTGCGCCAGTCCCAAGCCTGGAAAGTGACCTGCAAATAGAGGTCCTGAAGGAGGAGGGTTACCCAGTCGTTGCACCAACCTGATTGGGGTATGCCGAGTTTCACTGCACCTACCCGGCGAACCTCAACAAGGATAGCATTGCACTTTGGCTCCGCGGCTTGAAGTGAAGCCCCCGGCTTCAGAACCTTGCCGACATCCTCCCTGG
Organism: Buchholzia appendiculata; assembly: GCA_034694885.1. Classification (NCBI taxonomy): domain Eukaryota; kingdom Metazoa; phylum Annelida; class Clitellata; order Enchytraeida; family Enchytraeidae; genus Buchholzia; species Buchholzia appendiculata. The sequence continues at coordinate 12,257 of JAQFYQ010000458.1, read as the reverse complement.
AAAAGAGTCCGGCTGACCTTCGGCCTAAAATATCATCCTAAAAAATCGGTTGGGAGGAGACAAACCACACACACAGCTCCAGGGATTCGTGGGAACCAAAGTATCAATAGCAGAACGAGTTGCGTACGGTGAATAAATGGTCTGGAAATATCGAAACATGCAGTGTTCTAAGACAATTCAGTCATTAATCACTCATTCAGCGTCACTATAGCCAGACAGAGAAGTTGTCAATACAGGAAGGGATCGATAGAGTCGAACTACCGGTACCGATCAATAGCGTCAAACTAGCGGGGGGGGGGCATTGATTGGCCAAACTAGGGGGGTATTGACTGATCAAACTAGCGGGTGGGGGGGTATTGAGTGGTCGCTATAGAGCAGATAAATGTTTCCATTGCTGACCCGACACAATCCTTATCCACTTCAACCACCAGGAGATGCAGACAAGAAAACCTGACCTTGCAGTGCGTAAAGATCACTCCACACAACAAACCACTTCCTAGAGGGAGGTCTACCCAACAGCCAGGTCATGGAATCCTTGCCACACAACAAACCACTTCCTAGAGGGAGGTCTACCCAACAGCCAGGTCGTGGAATCCTTCCCACACAACAAACCACTTCCTAGAGGGAGGTCTACACAACAGCCAGGTCATGGAATCCTTGCCACACAATGAAACCACTTCAATAAAACACAGCCACTGGAGTACCACACCCACTTGAGTACTACACCCACTTGAGTACCACACACCCACTTGAGTACCACACACCCACTTGAGTACCACACACCCACTGGAGTACCATACCCGTAGGCCCAAGAATCCACGTGACCCGAAACCACATTAATGCATAGATATTAACGCCACACAACCAGTCACTTCTGAACTTGGATCATTGACAGACCATTGAAACTTTGAAAGACAATTAAACGGACCATAGACAGACCATTAAACGGACCATTGACAGACCACTGAGGCACTGACGATCCAATGTCAGACCATTGCTAGCGGACCATACGGACCATTAGACAGACCAGTGACGGACCATTGGTGATGGATCAGACGGACCATTGCTGACGGACCATTGCTAGCGAACCAGACGGACCATTGCCGACAGGCCATGGTCCGTCTGGTCCGTCAGGATGACTATGATTGCTGGCGACTGGTCTCCCTGTGGCTCTGAGAGTGTATCGTGAGAAAACTAATTGAACGCTTATTAATCGCTGCCAGTGCAGCAAAACCAACACTATGCAACAAAACCGCATGCAACTCAGACATTATACAACTCAGACATGCATGCTGTGACACGTATGCGACCTCTATTCAGTGCTTGGCGTCGATAAAACCGCTGCGTTTTTGTTGACCTGCCAATGCAGCCGTAGTAATGACGTGCGATTACTTGCTTCTCTCAAAAACCAACATCGACCTAGAAACCCTGACTGACCCCATCATCCAGTGGCAGTAATTGCTGGGAGGAAGGAAGGATGGAAGAGTGGAGGGGAGGGGGAAGAGTGGGGGGGGAGGGAAGAGGGGAGAGGAGGGAGGGAAAGAGTCACGTGACACGTGATGAATCCTCTGAGGACAGCACTGGCAGGTTTTGTTAGACTTTAATAATTCCAATTTCTGTCGCTTTGAAACATGATATTCATCGAGTAGTCAAAGAATTAGCAACAATGTTCCGTGCATAGAGCTACACACAGCTAACAGTGGTACAGCTACACACAGCTACCAATGGTACAGCTACACACAGCTACCAGTGGTACAACTACACACAGCTACCAGTGGTACAGCTACACACAGCTACCAGTGGTACAACTACACACAGCTAACAGTGGTACAGCTACACGCAGCTATCAGTGGTACACAGCAATCTAACAGTGGTACAGCTACACGCAGCTACCAGTGGTACAGCTACACACAGCTACCAGTGGTACAGCTACACATAGCTACCAGTGGTACAGCTACACATAGCTATCAGTGGTACAGCTACACACAGCTACCAGTGGTACAACTACACACAGCTATCAGTGGCACAGCTACACATAGCTACCAGTGGTACTGCTACACACAGTAACCAGTGGTACAGCTACACACAGCTACCAGTGATGCAGCTACACACGGCTACCAGTGGTACAACTTTCAGTGGTACTCTTCTTCAATATACAACATGGAACCATGTAGAGGATTCTATATAGTAAATAAAAGTAAGACCTACGGAAATGCACAGAAAAGTAAAAAGACTGATGTGCAGGAATAAGACTGATATTTGAAATAGATAAAATAATTGATACTGCTGAAGTGCAGCAGGAGCAGAGACAAGTGATGACGTAATAAGTGCGGGAGCAGAAACAAGTGATGACGTAATAAGTGCAGGTGACAGAAGTGCAAGTGATGACGTAATTAGTGCAGGTGACAGAAGTGCAAGGATTTTCCGAAATGCAGGAGAGAGATGGATGCTTGGACTTGTCAAGGTGATAAACTGGCTGAAGTGCAGGCAGGAGTGAGATAGGTGCGGGAGTGAGATAAGTGCGGGAGTGAGATAAGTGCGGGAGTGAGATAAGTGCGGGAGTGAGATAAGTGATGGAGTGAGATAAGTGAAGGAGTGAGATAAGTGCAGGAGTGAGATAAGTGCGGGAGTGAGATAACTGCAGGAGTGAGATAAGAGAAGGAGTGAGATAAGTGCAGGAGTGAGATAAGTGCAGGAGTGAGATAAGTGCTAAAACACTGAGGTGCAGGATAGAGATGCCTGCATGATACAGATAAGTGCATGTAAAAGATAAGTGCATGTAGAAGATAAGTGCATGTAAAAGATAAGTGCTGATACGTACTGCGGTGGAGGAGTGCCACTTGCGATGCACTCCAGAGTGATTTCATCATCTGATCTGTACACCTTCAACTCAATGGGACTCTTCGTGATGGATGGAGGCATCCGAACTGTACAACACATACGTCAAAGGTCATTGAACTGTAAAACACATAGGTCAAAGTTCATTGAACTGTACAACATATATATAGGTCAAAGGTCATTGAACTGTACAACATATAGGTCAAAGGTTGTTCATATATGAACTGTACAACACATTTGTCCAAGGTCATTGAACTGTGCAACATATATAGATCAAAGGTCATTGAACTGCACAACACATGGGTCAAAGGTCATTCACATACGAACTGTACAACATACAGTTCAACAGTCATTTATGTACGAACTGTACAAAACTGCAGAAGTTGTTACTTAGGTTCGTCATTCACATAGAGAACACATCACACATAGATCCCACATTCTCATGAACAGTTAGCACAAATAGCACACAATGTTGGGAACACTCACATAATTCATACATTCTCATGCAAAGTAAGCACAAATAGCACACAAGACTGGGAACCCCCACATAGACACAGCTCACCAGCGGCTGTAACGTGACGCACCAGTCACTCCCACTCATCCATATATACATATTTCACCCACCACTGCATGCGCTTTTGTCGATTTCTGCTTTTTAATCAAGTTCAAAGAATGTACCAGAGACAACATGGCTAATTCGGCCAGTGACATCATGACAGTGAGTAAATACAGGACTAGATCGACATCAAACACGTTGTAGGACCTGCAATTGGTAGAGAGAGCAGTGTGTACCATACATAAGTGATTACCAGGCAGCTGTCAATAGGTCTCCATGAAGTGTGTACATAGCATTAGGTGATCAGAGAGATCTTATAATTAGCTAGGTGGATTAAGCTCATCTTTTTCAACACAAAACTTAATATTGAAAGCACAGCAAATATTGCCATTAGCCAGCTTCCAATTGATTTTGCAAACTGATAAATAGCTTAATCGACATAATCACAAAATCTAAAAGCATCTCTCCAGAATTCCTTCAATCCGCCCTAGAAAATAACTGAACCCTACTCATCCCCAAAAGATCATCATTTCATTTTTTTAAATCTGAGCAAACAACATCTAAAACGGTTGGCTCACAAGTCAGTAGCATTTAAGAGAGACCCTTAAGATCAAAAATCTTCCTCCCTGTGTGGTCACTCCCTGTGTGTGGTCACTCCCTGTGTGGTCACTCCCTGTGTGGTCACTCCCTGTGTGGTCACTCCCTGTGTGTGGTCACTCCCTGTGTGGTCACTCCTGTGTGGTCACTCCCTGTGTGGTCACTCCCTGTGTGGTCACACTCCCTGTGTGGTCACACTCCCTGTGTGGTCAGTGGTCACTCCTGTGTGGTCAGTGGTCACTCCTGTGTGGTCACTCCCTGTGTGGTCAGTGGTCACTCCTGTGTGGTCACTCCCTGTGTGGTCAGTGGTCACTCCTGTGTGGTCAGTGGTCACTCCTGTGTGGTCACACTCCCTGTGTGGTCACTCCTGTGTGGTCACTCCCTGTGTGGTCACGCTCCCTGTGTGGTCAGTGGTCACTCCCTGTGGTTTGATATTTCCTTCAGGACTACCAACTAGGCTGCTCAACCGCTGCTCGAGGAGAAAGAGAAACTCAGACAGCATTCAACTCTCACACTATATGAACTGCAGGGACCCTATAGTGGCCTATACTATAGTTCAGTTTTACCTACAGTTCACGTTGATCACCAATCATCCAATCACCAAGTGTAACAAGAGAAGCTCAGAAATGACTGCCCGTATAGTGTTGCACAATAACTAATAACCATTAAATCAATTAACTAATAACTAATTATCATACCAGACTAATGACACAGATACATACAGTTTACAAATTACTGAGACACGAGGTGGGAATTTACCATGATCAAATGTTATTGACGAATGGTCGCTGTGTTTAATGTTTAACATTCATATCAGCATGAACTCTTCTTTCCTCTTTCTAACATAATCTTATTCGAGGATGTTGTCAATCAAGTTATAATTTCTTTCTACTCTGCTTGAGTAATAATTATCCTGAAGTCCCTTGGCAACTCTCCCTCCCTCCCTCTCCCTCTCCTCTGTCCCCTCTTTCTAGGTTTCTCTCTCTCTCTCCTGTCTCTTTATTAAAAATGTCATGAGTGAACTCTCACAATTGTCACGCCTGCATGCTTTTTCTCTCTTCATATATGAAAAATCTATGAGGCCCAGCGAGGGGTAGGGCAGGGAGGCAGCAAGGACCCAGCGAGGGGTAGGGAACAAGAGGCGGTGGTCATCTGCTCGGACATGACAATGCTCGGACATGACAGCGTGACATGAGCTGACAAGCACGACTGGGAGTGACATTAGAAGCTTTGACATTATTAGCGACGTCATGGATGACTCATGGATCACGTGACGTGACACAGTCACGTGACCAGGTGAGCAGTAGAGTGAATCTGACCGAGAGCCAGGTGAAGAATCAGCGGGAGGAGATCAAGGCTCTTGATGGCTATTATCTCTCCGTGTCACACTCCCTGTGTGTGGTAACTCTCTTGAGTTACATCAGCGGCATGAGGAGCTCAAGACAGCACGGCTCTTGTTAGTTCTTGATGGATGTTCTACGTGGAATCTGAAGAACAAGTAACAAGCTCTACTGGAGACACTCGACAGGCTGATTGGAAGGACCACTGGACAGGTTGTTTGGAAGGACCAGTGAGAATGATGAGCTGACAAGCAAGAGACCGGGACTCGTTACCTTTTCCTCCATGTGGCATGTACCTTTTCCTCAATTGACATTAGAATGTTACTCCAAGTGCATACATACATCGTGACCAAAAGGAATCATTCATTTCCTAGTAAAACGCTATAAGAGCGCAGGGCTGCATGCACAAGGCAGGAAACGGTTTGGATTAACAAACAGCATTAATCTTTCTATTGCACATTTGTTCTTGATCAAATGTACTTCATTGAACATTACATTTTGAGGAAAGAAAATGTACAATAATATTATTCATCATAAGAACAGTTCAATAAATCTGTACCTTGCGTTGCGTATGTGCGTGCGTGCGTGTGTGTGTGTGTGTGTGTGTGTGTGTGTGTGTGTGTGTGTGTGTGTGTGTGTGTATGTGTTGGTCAGACAAAAAGCGCTTCCACAATTCAGACCAGAGTTACAAGGGTGGGAGGGGATCCACTATTCTATCTCAATATGAACCACCCCCTACCTCCCCCTCATGTTTACATTCATACCGCTTCAATGCTAAAGTAGCTGACCCTTCACCCCCCAGCACAATACATAGAGCGCCTCCTGGCGAGCACAATTAGAACGATCTCTTAACGCTTGTATCAATAACAACTATACAAATCTCTCTCCTCAAATCTATTTATTTATAAAACTGATCAGACATATCAAGTTGTCAGTCCATTCGCCAGGGGGCGACTAAAGTAAATACAGAAGAATATTGTTGAAATGAGAAACCGCCGCGTGAATGCATCTTCTTCCCGGTTCACCGGCTCTCAGACTCGCACGCATACACACACACACACACACACATACACGCGCACACACACATACACGCACACACGCACATACACAAACACATACACTGTGATACATACACACACGCACTCACACATACACGCGCGCAAACAAACACATACACGCACCTACACGCACATACTCAGACACACACACTGTGACACATATACACACACACACACACACACGCACTCTCACACACACACACACTGTGCGGCACACATACATACACGCACACACACGTACCACTCCTTTCTTGTACCAGCCCGCGCGCCCCGCCACGGAGATCCCTCAACACGCTATAAACCCTGTTAATGGTCGTTATACTACCCCTGGTTTGTTCTACCATGTTGGTGAACTAGAGAGGATCAAGTTAAGAATCAGTTGTTCGCAATCGCTACATTGGGATTATTAGAACAAGAATTGCTTACATAGACCTATCTGACGCCTACGATCTGACGCCTAGAATCATCTTCAAGAAACTAAGCGTTGTTGTTGTTGAGCTAAACTGCCCTACAGCACTCTCTCCCTTACAATGATATTAGCACGACAAATTCAAGGAGTAACTTAACAAAATAAATGGATAGAATAGTTACAAAATAAATGTCAAGAGCCGTAAAAGCAAGGCAAGGCAATAATTTTATGACCTGATCAATTGGAGCATAAATTCAACAGTCAACAATGCAATTCGAGAAATACAACGAGATTACATGTTACAAGATGTAATCGAAACAGACATATCATATCGAAACAGACATACATGGACATAGACATACATCGAAACATAGACATGTCATACATACAGTGATACAGACAGACATATATACATCAAATACAAGATACATTCACACACAAGAGAACATTATATGTGGACGAGAAAGAAATGCAAAGACTTCCTGCAGATTATCTTGCAGCTACATGACTTAGTTTAGATTAAGCTCAGACTGTTTACTAAACTGATACCTATTTATTGTTCTAAAGAAGAGCTTGAAGTCCTGGAGCAGTGCTGCCTTTAGACCGATACAACAACCAGTCTTACACACCTAGGAGAGCGGTGCTGCCTACACACAACATCCAGCAGATAATCCCAGATCTGAGCGCTTAGCGGGAACACATGTGCAAGGCTACACAAGGATTCACTAGGTGGAACACTGGAAGACAATCCCCCACGGCGTGATCAACACTCTGCACCACCTCGCACGTGCACACATACAAGCACACGCACATACAGGCATACACACACGCACGCACACATATACTGCACTTGCCGGCGAGTGACCAAGCTCTTTAGCCTGCTTTTAATGCTAAAAGCTCTTCAAGTCAATAAAAACATCGCAAAGCTCTTTGCCGTCGAGCATCCCGCAATTGATCTACAAAATCCATGCACCCATTGCAACCTGTGCAACCTTTACCCGAGCGGAGCATTAATAGTCGAACCTTGCTCACCGTTTCCTCACTAAACAGTGAGGAAACGGTAAGCAAGTTCGAAACACAACCCTCCCCCTCCCCAACTAGCAATCTGGTATCGTTTAGTCAATACCTTATAAATACAACACTTTGGTGGGTTAAGAACGCCTCACTAAGTAGATGAAATAGCCAAACAAGATTCAATAAGAATTAAGTTAGGTTAAGTGCCTAGTATCAGGTGAATGATTATGTTTAAGGCTGCAGTTTGTATCGTCTTATTTCAGACCATTAATAGAAATCTAAACCCCGAATTCTAAACCCCATATCCCACAGCTACTTCAAACTCATAGAGCTGATAACCCTACCACTAAAGTGTACGCTTACAACAAAGTTATTCGACTTGGGTTTCGCCATATCCTGTCATAATCTATAATATCAATGTTATGTCTTTTAACACATTACCAGAGAAATGTTCCAGCACATCCTCTTTAGTTCAGCGCTTCACCCACACCACCCCCCCCCCCTCTCATAAATTCGGAGCCATGGACGAGTTTAATCCCTACTCAAGAATTACTCCCCCCCGGAGATACTACCCTGACAATCTCCTGGAAGCTTGGATATTTGGTAATATAGGGCCTAGCGTATTAAGCAATTCATAGGTCAGCACAGAGCAAATGTCTCTGGTGGGTTTTGAACCGTCAGTCACTGCATGACTCTCCTTTACTGTCATAAATTGACCTCTCTGACCCACGCAAACATCGTCACATACAGTATCTCTCATTTACTAAAGTTGCCAGATTACGAACGTCTCGGTAGCCAGGATAATATTATTGTATTCCCGGCTCGGAAAGTCGGAAGTAGGCTATTTCAACTTCCAAAGCTTACAAACTTCAGGATATATGCTAATTATCATCAACCGAGGAATAATTCTACTTATTGTTAGCAGTGGACTGTATAATTATAGACCTTAGGGATAACAGACTTTGTATGGTACAGCCCAATAACCATCATTGGTATGGCAAAGGTAGTTCATCATTCTAAAAGCTAGTATTGAATCCACCTTCAGGTCAAAGGTTACAGAGCCTGATTTCCCCAAGCACATAACAGTCCTGCCCCTCCTATATGCATAAATATTTTGAGTGTTGTACTTGACGTCGTTATGACTCGCTAGCGCAAATACAGCAGCATTATATAGGCAAGAAATGCTTTGCTTGTACTTCAACCTAAACCACCAATGTTATAATCCAGCGTTATAAGCAGTCCTACATTCCTGATTCACTCCCGGTCTTAAATTTCGTTTCATAGATCTCGTCTTACTAAGGTCGGCTTAGAATTATGCAAGCCACAAAGATCTGGTTAAATTTATTGTGAACTTCAACCATTAATCAAATCCGTAACCCTCATCAACTTCAATCCGTAACCCTCATTTCTTAACCGAGCCTTAACCCTAACCATTACTGACCCAGACCCTACACGAGTTGTAGCGGACCAAGTTGCATTCATGATCAGTTAAAGATTCTTAAGAAATTAGGGTTCAAAAAGATTCAGCTCAGGTTAAAGGTCAGCAGATTTAAAGTTTGACTGAGGCGAATGGAAAAGAGTATAATCCAACTTCAATTCGAAATCTGCCATCATCCAGAGTCATGCATGAGCCGTTTTTGCACTTTGCACTAAAGAAAATCTGTGTACATAGCATGACAACACACCATTGGAAATAGCAATGATGAATTAGAACTTTTGTAAGATCATAATGATCGTTGGCGATAACGATGATGATAAAATGATGCTCCTGCTGATTATAATGATAATGACGATAATTATGATGATGATGGTGACGACAACAATAAATACATACCGTCAAGAAGCTGCACTGAAGCTAAGCAGCAGAAAAAGGCAATAATACTGACAGAAATCATTGTAGCTCCTCCCATTTCGCTATTCCAGGTATTACACAACCTCCCTCTGCAGCTGCTATGTCCTCCTCTCGCTATTATAGATATTATACAACCTCCCTCTGCTAGCTCCTCCCACTCTCGCTATTCCAGGTATTACACAACCTCTCTCTGCTAGCTCCTCCCACTCTCGCTATTTAAGGTATTACACAACCTCCCTCTGATGCTGTAACGAGGTCGTCCTATATTCCCAAAAGTTCATACAAGAACGGCACGCTCAGGGCAAGAGCACACAAACTCGTTCCTCCAGTCTTTATTCCTTCAGATAATCCGAGGTGCAACTAAATCCACGTTCACGAGACAATCGGTAACTATCTATCTTGTTCCAGGCGTGTATTCCAGCTGTTCCAGGTGTTTACCTTGGCTGTGCTGCAGTTCTTTGATCTACAAACACAATCAAATATTTGATTAAGTCCAACAAAGAAACCAGAGCATTGAAGAACACACACACAAACACACGCACACGCACGCACACACGCACGCACGCTCACTCACAGACACACATTATACTGGGTGTTCCTCTACCAGAGGAGCACTTCTGGACTTCTGAGAAACTTGACCATATCAAATCCTCAAAGCTCAAACTATACAGGTATGTATGGGACAGGACGTGACACCCTAAACGATACACGTACTCAAAAAGTACTCGCCTACCCAAAGAGAGACACGCCTACCCAAGGAGAGATACGCCTACCCAAAGAGAGACACGCCTACCAAAGGAGAGATACGCCTACCCAAGGAGAGACACGCCTACCCAAAGAGAGACACGCTCTACCCAAAAAGTGACAAGCCTACCCATGGAGAAACACGTCTAAAATCATCACTATATGCAGCTACACTACGAAAGTTGTGCACCACATAGCTACGGTAGTAAGTACAGTTGTACAAAGAGAATATACTTGTGTACAGCTGCAGTAATAGAAGACGGATTTAATTGAATTCTTTCCTAGAAAAGTCACGGAACTCCAATACTATTAGCAGGCATAGGTGAACGTCGTGAACCAAAGCGAGAATAGATTACAGTCAACAATTACCACGCAATGTAATAACCTGATCAGCAGCTGCAGTAGCTGTTTATCAAGTGTCACAAAACAGCTACACCGCAGCTTCAGCAGCTAAGCTAAGCAGCTACACAGCAGTTGCCGCAGCTGTATGAGTTGTTTAATACGTACACAGCAGCTACAGCAGTTAAGTTGAACAGCTAATTAAGTTGTTAAACAGCTACAGCAGCTGCAGCTAAACTAAGCAACTAGCAACTGCAGTAGCTACACAGCAACTGCGCCAGATATACAGCAACTGCTGCAGCTAAACTAAGCAGCTACATAGCAGCTGCAGCAGCTACACAACAGCTGCAGCAGCTAAGTTAACGGTAGCTGCTGTAGCAGCCTAGAAGAGAAGTGAAACTGTTTGCTGATGCACAAGCACGTGTTGAATTTTGAGTCAGCGAGCAAGTCAATAAGTCAATGAGGTGTTGCATTACAAGCAATCCAACAAAATAGTAGACACGACGGTAGCTGTAAGCAGAACCTGGTAGTGTCTATCCTGGTAGCTTTCCTGTGTACCCGCATGCAGTCTGGTAGGCGCTATAGGAGAAACTGTAGAACAACTGTAGGCCCTTTATCGCACGTAGGCCTACATCATTAACCAGGAAACCAGAAAGCAAAGGGGACAAAGTTCCCGGGGAAACCCCACCACAATTATTCTCAGCACTGTTAGCCATGAGTGGTTCGGAAAAAGGGCTCCTGCCCCCACAAACTATTATATAACCACCCCCACACAACTGTGTATAACCACCTCCCACACAGCTATGCATATCCACCTCCCACACAGCTATGTATAACCAACCACGTTGCATCCTGGTCATGTTCTAGTGCCTCGACCGATTAATTACATTAATTACGAATGAAATGTATGACAGTGTTGTCGTGATTTTAGACGAGTCAGTTTCGTTGAATATGAAACACTTCGGAATCACTAAATTAAGCATTAGTCATACTGACCCGATGTCACACCAGCAGATAGAGAGTGAAAACAATAGCATATCATGGGAAATTATCTAACTGTCATTCATTAAATCAATTTAATAACCAATTAAGTGAAAGCCAGTTTTTACTATTATTATACCCCTGCCCTCCACCACTTGCAGACATTTTGATCCCCCCCCCCTCTCACCCACACACACACGCACTCAGTCGGCTGTCTAACCGATGAGGTTCGGGTATATTAACTTAAATATCTAACTACACCGTGACTCATCCAAGAAGACGATGTCAAATTTGTCAATGGAATTCAGTTCAACGAATATCAAACTGGTTTGAAACTGGTTTGCAATAAGATGAATATCTCGGCCTCAGTCTGCTCCAATCTTAAGCGCAATGCCGACTTGGCGAATTTTTGAGCGAATTTCGCCGCGAATTTCGCCGCGAATTTCGCTTTTATTTACGACATCTACATTTTACATGTTAAATCAACTTTTAATGCCCACTTGGCGAATTTCGCGCGAATTTCGCGCGA
>JAQFYQ010000457.1:0-17122 GCA_034694885.1 Buchholzia appendiculata | reverse complement strand
ATCATCATCATCATCATCATCATCATCATCATCATCATCATAGCAACATGTGCTCATTTTAAATTTCCAAAATCGGCATATAAAATTCTGATCAAGTTTTGGAAACCAAGTCGCTGACAACAGGCTTGAACTTCAGGACGACGTAAAAACACAGAGCTAATTGAAGTTTTACTAAACTTAATCAACTACCACAGTCTCAGATAAAGGAAGTTAAAGTAATGTAATAGATAATTATCACTTGAGACATCAGAATAACAACCAGTAATAACGTTGTCAATATTCAGTCCGAAATTGTTTGACTACATACACGAACTAAATATGGCATAATGCATATTGTTAGATTGACTCTATTTCCATAGAGTACAGAAAATAAATATAACTTAAATATTGTCAAACTAACCATCTTTCCTGGGTTTGTACGAGCAGTTGTCATTTCTCTGAACCTCTGGCTTCCGCTCCGGCTCAACCGTCTTTGCCGCCGCCAACTGTTCACCTGATGCCTGCACATCTGGCTTGCTTGGAGAGCTTTCAGCCTGCTGATTCTCAGTCGGCTTAGAGGAGACAGTTGACGTCGGCTCACTGACGGACGACGGAAGAACGGTAGCCGAGAGCGCTGTGGGAACCACAGGAGGAGGGGCCTTCTTCTCTTCGGGTGCACCAAAAATATTACTGCTGCCTCCACCTGGCGGACGCATCACCCTGAGACACATCACAAAAAATCATCTTCAATTTGATAACATTGGATACAATTCTTAGTATACAACAACATTGATAATATTAATCAAATATGCAGAGTTATGTACAATAAAAATTGACCATAAATGTATATAAAACATCCACGTTTGATATAAATAATTCCCATTTAATTTGCCATCCTACCCAGAATTCTGCTAGGACTTTATTTTTTCATCAGTCCTTTTTCTACAATACCGTACTGTCTCCATTTTATCAGACAACTCTTGCCACTTTCAAGACATTTGATTACATTTCTTGACACTGAAAGGCCATATTGCATCGTAAACCTTTGTTAACGAAATATGTATATCTGTGAAACATCTTTTAGCGCACTGTTTCTTTTTGCAAAACAACTTTTTGGAGAGGCATCAGCTCATCAGTTCTAAGCTTATCACTCATCTCCATATTTGAAAGTTTGCCTTTGACCTGATATCGCAATCAAACATGGCATCAACTCAATGTTAATAATAGTCCATTCACGTTAGGCCTATCCGATAAATATTTAATGCCTGCCTAATAAAGGGTGTAAGTAAAAGCTCCGTCGGCCCTATCGGCCCAACCGGCGAGGTGATGAGTCACTAATTAACGCACCGAACGCGCCGACTATGCCCCGACTAAACGCCTACTGTTTATAGCCTATATCTAACTCTGCTTTGAACCCATACCTAACCCTGACCCAACCCTACTTAGAACCTATACCAAACCCTACTTTGAACATATCAAACCCTAACCCAAACCCTACTTTGAACCTATTCCTAACCCCAACCCTAACCCTACTTTGAACCTATAACAATTGGGCCGATAGGGCCGAAGGAGCTTTTACTTACACCGCTAATAAATTATGATGAATGCATTAACAGCCATTACCTCGAGCTTGGCTTCTCGCCAAAGCTTCCCTGGAAGACAGATGTAGAAGTCATGTTTCCTGTCGGCTTTTGTAGTAAAGTTCAAATATATCGGTCAAACCTGCCAAATAAAATCAAATTACAGATATATCACTCATAACTTTCAAAAACATCTTTCGGCAAAATTTATTCAAAAACTGAATGAAATCTGTGAGATCTTTAGTACCTTTCTTTGTTCATTACTTTAGTCGTTCATTCAAAATCCTTCAATTAAATCATTAATTCAAATGGTTCAACTAAATCTATCAATCTGCGTAATAACCCAGTCAAATTATATTGTCAGATTTACCATTTAAGCAATTTATTTCGCCTGGAGAACGAACCTAACCGGAATGATTGAATACAAAAAAGATCTAATTACACGTTATCTTAATTATCTATTATATACTATCTACCCATGTGTTTTTTAATTAAGATATGGACATAAAGGATCTGCCTACATCCGTACAGCGCGTTATGTTATTGAAGCATTCATTCAATTTATCGCGTCATTTTCTGTAAAATATTTCGGTTCTCCTTCACTTTAGGCCTAGTACACTAATGGGAAAAATCGGTTCTCTTTTACTTTAGTACACTGCATGAGAAACTGCTAGGGTTAAGGTAGGGTTGGGGTTAGGGTTATAAGTCGGGTTTTGGTTAGGGTAGGGCCTAAAGAACATTTTGCCATCCTTAAATTCCAAATTGAAAACATTTTTTCTGGATTTTTTGAACACGTACCCCTCCCGGGTGTTGTCGGTTATCGAACGTCACCCGGTTGCCGGCATCGGATTAACACCAAATTTGGCTCATATATTATGGACACTATTTCCTATCTATGGTAAAAAATGGGCTCTATAGCTCATCGTTTCCGAGATATTCAATTTTGAAGTTTTTGTTAGACAAAAACACAGCTAAAAAGTATGGTTCATAGGGTTCAATGTAGGGTTTTTAGGGTTCAAAGTAGGGTTTATAGGGTTAAAAATAGGGTTTATGGGGTTCAAAGTAGGGTTTATATGGTTCAAAGTAGGGTAAGGGTTAGGGCAACAGTTTAATTATTTTCGCAACTTTCGTACAATAACGAAAAACTTCAAAATTGAATATCTCAAAAACGGTAAGAGCTACAGAGCCCATTTTTTGACCTTAGATAGGATATAGTGTCCTTAATATATGAGCCAAATTTGGTGTTAATCCGATGCCGGGAACTGGGTGACGTGCGATAACCGACAACACCCCCTCCCTACCTTTTGATTTTTTGGTTCTCATTCATTTTAGTACACTAATGGGGAACAAATCAACAGGTTGGAAGGGTACGTATTCAAAAAAAATCATACAAAAAATGTTTTAAACTTTGGAATTTAAGGATGGCAAAATGTTGCATAGGCTAACCAAAACCCGACTTATAACCCTAACCCCAACTTAACCCTAGCAGTTTATCATGCAGTGTACTAAAGTAAAGGAGAACCATCTTTTGTTCTTTCATAAGTTTCATTCTATTCGACTGAATTGAATTTTCGGTTCTCCTACACTTTAGTACACTAATGGGAAAAAATCAACAGGAAGGGGTACGTGTTCAAGAAAAATCATGAAAAAAAATGTTTGAAATGTTGAAATTTAAGGATGAAAAAATGTTATCTAAGCTCTACCCTAACCAAAACCCCAACCAAACCCCGACTTATAACCCTAACCCCAACCCTAACCCTACCTAATCCCTAGCAGTTTCTCATGCAGTGTACTAAAGTGTAGGAGAACCGAATTTTCATTCAATTCAGTCAACATCGTTGTTATATTTTCAGTCGAAACACGAGGTTCAAAAAAATAACTAAGCTTTCAGCGAAATCTCAATTCAATCTTTCAGTCACAGGTTTCAGACTGAATGTTTAACATTCACTGAAATCTTTCAGTCGTAAAACTTTTAATTAACTCGTTCCAACAACACGCAATCTCTTATTTCAGTCAATTCATTGTCTATCTTTCAGTCAAATCACCCAAGTCGAATCAATTTGTCTTTCAGTCAAATCTCTCAATTAAATTCTTCAGTAAAATCTTTCACACACTACATTCAGTCAAAAAACCTTCAGTCAAATCTTTGAATCTTTCAGTCGAAACTTTTCAGTCAAACTCACTGAAATAATTTCCGCCAAATTAATTCTCAGCTGTTATACAAATATTCAAATCGATAATTTTCTCAACTGTAGCTTTCATTCTGATTCAGAATGAGCTCGATTGATGAAGAATTTAAAATGTATGTCAACTTCTAACCAATCAGATACAAGAGTCAACAGATGTGCTGTTGTGCTATTGGCCATTCGAACAAATTCTGAGCTCAGAGCGAAATCGTAATTAGTACAATCGCAACCTCCCTAAAGCACTCGGTTATTCATTGAAATTCAAAGAACTTCACCAAACAGAGCTACACTGGCAGCTCTTATAAGGGATTGTCAGCGAAAATTTGGGCCAACAATACCACTGCTCACCGGTGAACAATATTAACCAGCCTCAATCATCATGTCTAAATAAATAAATGATTAATTACCAGCTTGTTAGATATTATTGTCATTGGTTAATTGAAATCCTTTATTAACAGTGAAACAATAGCTAGCTAACAGACTTTAGGAGTCTAGATTACTGTCCATAATTAAACAAGGCAGTCAACAAAAAGAGTGCGCGACACAGATGAGGGAACAAAATTCTCAAGATACCTGCTGTAGCACCACCAGTTGAGAATCAACCAGTGGTCACAATAACGGGGACCAAGCGCGAGCTTATTTATGTCCCCTAGTAAATCAAATCATAGTCAAGTTCACTTTTAAAGGCCTTTACATCTTTTGACAGGATGACACTATACCTCTTGCCAATATTTCTGCAAATATAAATTACGATATTTTTCCACAACGGTAACCTGTATACTACGCTTTGTAAATGTGCAATTAAACTCGAATATCTAAATAGCATTAAATAATAATATCATGCAAGAGGTCACCCATTGAGAATAAACAATTAAAAGTGGACCAAAAATCAGGACCCCGTTTGATGATCCACGTCATAAAAGAGGGAATAACTTGCCCCTCAGATTTCTCTGAGCTGACGACAATGTCAGCTGATGACGTTTCCTTATGTAAATAACATTGACGAGTGGAATTCTTCTATAATGCGTTGCGTGATTTGAGGGGAACATAAGGAGGATCGCACAAACTCAGTAAACTCGAGTGCATGGGAGTGAGATACCTATGAATGATAATATACTAAAGTAATGGTACCGTAGCTGTAGCTAGTCACTTGTAGCTTAGTAACTCGTGTACTCGGCTACTCATATCATTCGAGATGATACGATCCGTGTAATTACGTACAGCCAGGTACAGCTAGGTACAATTCGGTACAATTCGGTACAACTGGGTACAGTTTTGTACAGCTCAGTACAGTTAGGTACAGATAAATATAGTTAAGTACAGTTAGATATAGCTAAGCTAATTATAGTTCGGTACAGTTAAGTATAGTTATGTATAGCTAATTATAGTTCGGTACGGTCTTGCACAGTTCGGGGGTGTGGTGTACAATCCTACCCCCAGGTAATTTTTTCTTCATATTAACAAGAATTGTGAACTCATTTTTACAGTTGTGAAAGCCTTATTTGCAGTAAAAAATTTAGCCCAATTAATGGACCCTATTTATAAATGTTCTTTACTTAAATTATGATATAATTAATTAGAAATAATTAGAAATAACTAGAAATAATGATTATGTAATTACTAGAAATAGACAAATTAATGTATCCCTTAAACCCTCATCCTATTTAGAATCCTATACACAATACTTTGAACCATTTAAACCCTACTTTGAACTATACGAACTCCACTGTGAATGAATTCATTTATATTTGCATTATTATTATTATCAAGCAATGTATTATTTGATTAGGCTACAGCAAAATTGTCTTGTTTCAATACTTATGTCATGAAAGATTGTGAATACTTGATCACCAATTTTGTTCAAATTTTAATATATTTTTTATTTCAATGGAGGGCTTTAGTTACTGTTATTGAAGAAATAAGGTGTCTTTGTTTGGATTGTGTGAATCTTGAGGGAAACGGTAAGCCGGAATTCTTTTCATTAATTTTTGTCATGTTTAGTTTAGTTTATTTTGTTCTCGCAGAACTTCATAGCAGACTAGTATTGCTGGAATGCGCCATAACTGGTCAGACTTTGAGCCTGTGGAAATTCAATCAAAGTGAGATACCGTATCTCGCGCATTATTAAAAAATGGGAGAATCCAAATTGGAGTTATGGGATTTCGTGGCTATCGGCCTTTACTTTGCAGCCGTCATCGCAGCAGGTCTTTATGTAAGTACCTACTGTACGTTTAGCTACATTAATTTAGTTATTGCTTTTGATTTGATGTTATATATATTTAATGTAGTAGCTTCAACAGTTAATGATTGAAGTTTGTGATTAATACAGAAGACTGGATGTCAATTAATATTGAACGTAAACTGCAGTGAGAATTTTTGTGTAACCTATGGTATATTGTACTTACCATACTATTGAAACTTACCAGTGATCGTACTACATTTTTTGTTCATTCATTTCTTGCAAGTTGCACACAGGATTGAGTACTTGCCAACTCCCTAATTGCACATGAGCACGGCCGATGTCGACTACTATGCAGTTCAGGAGATTTGAGTCTTTTAAGATGTGGAAGCTTTTACTTGTACACTTTTTTTGATTGCCTTTCATAACCTGATAGTTTGAGCGATTATGATTGTTGATCACTTTATATAGATTATGTAGTTTATATTTTTGGGGGGGTTAGTTTTGAGAGATTTGATTGAGATTTTGTTTTTAGTAGCCTACTTGCATAATGTAATGGTCGAGATTGTTTGGCATGAATCCATCTTTTGAGCTGTGACTACCAATGAAATGATAGCACTGGCAAACAATCTTACTATGGAAAGAAGACCTCTTGTGCTTCTATAATGAAATGAGGCGCCATGAACAATGAAGCATGCATGATATGTGATCAGTCATGGACAAATCTCAAATCTAATCCTATCCTTCAAATCTCAAATCTTTGTCTAAAATTATTTAAATCTTTAGGGTCAAATCAAATCTCAGAGATGAAATCTCAAATCTTTTCCTAAGAATCAAATCTCAAATCCGGCGGCAATTTTTTTAGACATGTCTGAAAATAATTTATGTTTATCACCTACTATTATTCAGGATGTAAAATTTTAGTAATATTAATTAAATATTAATTAGACTGTGTAATATTCTGTGGATGATTACAAACTTGCAGTACATTTAACATTAAACCTGTGGTGTTTCTATTCTGCAATTAATTGAAAAACTTGCATTATTATTTGAGCTAAGAAATGCTAAAATAAATGGCTGAGAATTGTCAGGATATAGCTATGAATTCATCACAGAAACAAATTCGTCTGTGGTATCTATCCTTTGGTGATTCTTGAAAGGACATCTCGTACAAGTCGGATGCCATTCCTATCACTAACTGCATCTATTCTTGTATTACATAATTCGTGCAGGTACAAGGCGACCCAAGTTTAATATAAACACTCCTCTTCTATTACCATGATCATCATGAATGACAACAGCCATGACACACAACAGCCGGTGACATTGATGAACAAACGAGTTGCTTGCGAAAGTTGAAGAGTTCAGCATGTTATTAAAGTATGGGATTTGTTTGCAAATCCCGAATGGAATCCCGAAAATTTCAAATTGAATCAAATCGCTAACTTTTCACATTGAATCACCGTTGGTTCAAATCAAATCCCGAGTGCGATTTAAATAGTATTTTAAGTCGAATCGCGATTTGATTTTACCCATGTCTGCTTGTAATATAATCCTATAAAAATAGTATAATCCTAAGCATGAATGATGTCATTTAATGATGCCATTACACTGTGTGCAATTGACGCCATATCTAATTTTCTAAAACTACTCCTTTTATTACCCTACTTCACGTCATATCTAGATGGCTATATATCGGATTGTTGACTTGCACTGTGCATGCAGATGAAAGTTGCGTTTTCTATTGACACTATGCTTGAAATAATAGCTTTAATAGTTTTCTGGTAGTGTAAATTGACATGTAGTTTATTGGTTGTTGATGTAATGTTCAGCGTGTTTGAAGTGACCAGGTTTTATGTAAGGAGTACAACACAGGTATAGCAGCATGAATGTAAACCAAGGTCTTTTACAACTGGCATGAATTTATATGATTTATTAACTTTAAGCAGTGTTATATTTACTCAGAGTCTGCTACTTGCGTTGTCTAGTCTAGTGAGTTGTGGCACTACAATAGTCTGTATGTTCCTCCATGTCCTTTACTAGACCAGCAGTGGGAAGGACTGACTTTTTTGGAAGGAGGTTAGGGGAAGTCCACTCTTTTCTTCATTGAGACCCAAATTCGTTTCGTTTCGTTTAATGTTATTTCCAGTGGATGAGTTGATGAGCATCTGTGACTAGGCAGCGATTCGGATAAAAACGTTCACATCAGCTCTTGAAAGCTAAAAGCAAGTCATTTCTGTGAAGTTCAATAGAAGCTATAGAAGCCGGCTCTATTACGCAACCTCCACTCACAAATGATATGTTCCCTGGGCGGCTGTGATTGATAGATTAAATTAAACAATTGTGGATCTTAGTAAAGCACTGGTGAGTTACCACAGCTGTATTAAGTAGATTATTTTACCACAGCTGTATTAAGTAGATTATTTGTTCCATTCTCCTTCTAGATGGCAGCATTTCAGGGTATAGTCTCCTACTAGGCTATGCTTTGCTATAGCAGAAACATAATTGGCTTTATTCTTGTAGGCTTTTCACAAATTTTGTTTGATTTGAATTGACCATGTTTCGTGGAATAACTAGGTCACTTATCCTTTATCATTTTAACCTTACCCTTATAGTTGTCACCCAAATTGGACTGTTTGTCCTTTAGTCATTCATAGATGATAGCTGATTATAATTATATGTGGGGCTATTGGTTGGGGTAGTTATTAGTATGGAGAGTTATTAGTATGGAGAGTTATTAGTATGGAGAGGGGATAGTACCATGGTACGATTGGTACAATGACAGGCAAGTGGTTGGTGTGGTGTGGGCCAGTGGTTGGTGTGGTGTGGGCCAGTGGTTGGTGTGATGTGGGGGCCTGTGGTTGGTGTAATGTGGGGCCAGTGGTTGGTGTGATGTGGGGCCAGTGGTTGGTGTGATGTGGGGCCAGTGGTTGGCGTGGTGTGGGCTAGTGGTTGGTGCGGTGTGGGGCCAGTGGTTGGCATGGTAACTGGGAAGTGCTTTGTGTAATGTGGGACCAGTGGTTGATGTGGTGGTAACAGGCCAGTGGTCTGTGTGATGTGGGGTTCACAATAGACTTACCGTGTTCCTCCATATGCTGGACAGCATGAACATGAGCTGTTGGCGGCTGGAAGGGCATCCGGCTGTAAAACTTAGCTTCAATAAAAGTTGTAATGTAGAGTTTAATCATTGTGAGCGTGCTGAAGACAATTTCATTCTGATTACAGGGGAAACATTTTTTTACGCCCAACCCACTTTAATCCCTAGTTCTAGCCCTGATTCTAATTGTAGACAGTGCGAGTCTGTATAATAGATGATGATGATGTATTTTTTAGCCTTGCATCAATAGATATGTATATATGAACATATTATTGCTAGAGCTGTAATTTTGGTACCAATGTAAGATTTAATTCGAACTGAGAGGATTTGTTGATAGGTTGTTGCAGTTATGATTTTGCTAAATTACATCACTATGATAGTTTTTTTCTGGTAGAAATCGGCTCTGAGGTGTTTTTTTTTATTTGTCAGTATATGAGAGTAATTTAATCCAGAGACCCTACATCAGTCAGTTACATCTGTACCCAGACACTAATTGCTCTTTGAGAAGTTTACTATCCTAGTTTTTGTTGAGCATGAACTTAAAACTGTACAGTGTACAGTTAGTTGGCAGTGACATTGGAATGTCTGTCTAAGAATGTTTACTGATAATTTAGGATGTTCCGATTTATTTATACGCAGGTGTTATTTATAAATTGTGGATCATTTGCAAGCTGAAGTTGAAGCTGTGTTGCTTGGAAACAGTAAATTTGGAATTTTTTGACACCATGTTCAATTATTCAAAAATTATCATTTATATATATTTTTGGGGGATATGGGCCTTCAGTTGTTGAATTTGAGTTGTTTTTATTGCGCTTGATATCATTTGACATTATGAAACTAATGTGAGCAATATTAAAATCATTTACACGTTTCTTGCTTGTTGGCAGGTCTGAATATAAGAAACAAATGCAAGTTTTGTTACCAATTTTCATACAGGATTAAAATATCTGTTGGTTTGTTCCTTTAAGTTTTGCTAGCAAGAGTGGTTTATATTTTCCATACATTTGACCAAGATGCTCAATGCTCATTCCTCCCTACAATTTAAAATTGATTCCAGCTGTATGTTTGATTTGTCCAGCATAGTTGCAGAGTTGACATACTGCTCAGCAAATTTCTTTAACGTTCAGTTGACAAAAAGCTTGAGGTCATCGACCTCGTGGCTGTTACCATTTTTGCTGCTATTTATAGAGCTCCATTCCAGTTTGATCCAGATTTGTCTTGAAACTTTATACAGTATATCTGTACTACATCTGTGTCCAGTATCTGGAGCGTGATTGTCTGCTGATTTACTTGTTTGTGCTGTGTGCAAAGTTCTCTTGTTGTTTTACTCAAGATTGAAATGAGGTTGGGACTGTTGAGATGTTTGTTGTGCCTGGTATTTAGTGTTTATTTTGTCACGCCTCGATGTTGTTACAGCAACATAGTTTTAGAGTTGTGCTCAATATCTAGCTTTGGGTGAGAACTTTAGTCACCTAAAATATGCAAGTCAGGGTATTTTGAACTTGTTTTTTTGTTAAAAGATTAGACAGATGTGGAATTGTTTGTGTTTAGATTGTTTTTTTCTGATGTCAGCAAATTTGGTTTTAATTGGCACATGTGTGTTGTATTTCGAAGTACAGTGATGTTTCAGTTTGTCTCAATGAAATCTTGTGACCTGTTCTCAGTCTCCGATTATGGATTATTGTTGTTTGCAGTCGGCTAAAGTGGTCATAGGTTTCATCATCATTAGTGCTCTGCCGGAAGGCAGATCCCTTGTATCCATTTCCTCCACAACTCACGGTCCTCCGCTTTCCTTTTCATTTGCACATATGATCCCTCCTTGTCCTCCATTAGTTCATGAAGCATGCTCTGTCTCAGTCTTCCTGATCCTCTCGTACCCTCAATTCTTCCTTCTATCACATGTTTCATCAATCCCTCGCCCCTCAACACATGTCCAATCCAGTTTTTCTTTCTCTTTATGATTGTTTGCACCATACTTCTTTCTTCTCCCACATCAAGTAGCACTTGATCATTAGTTTTCCAGTCTTGTCTATAACTAATACAGTGTTCTAAAATGAAACCGATTGCCATTCATAATAACTTCATTTCATTAACATCAACAGATTTGTCTTAAAAAACTTTTCTATCCAGCTTTATTCACATAAAACCTGTCAAAATTTCATTTACAACAGCCGTTACTCCCAGCGTTAATTAAGCACACATTTAATTTACACTCATTGTCATGGGTACATTGACAACACCTTTTATCATCGACTATGTGTTTTATGACATGTTTACTCAATATTGTCCGCTACCTCCTTGTCCTTGTTGTCAATAGCCCTTAGGCTTAGGGGGTAGTCAGCAACTGGCAAGCTTCTCTATTAATAGTAGAGCAGCCACCTGCAAGACACGATACATGGTGGAGATGTGTTTTGTCACAAAGGGAGTCAACACAACATATCTGGCAGGTGGCGAGGGCGAATCAACCCTGCATTAATAAAAATCTGTCAATGGAAGTGACTCGCACACCAATTCAATGATGATTTTATATGATTTTATCATAGGGACCATCTTAGTGAATCAAAATTGAAGTATTCGTACTTTCATAGACCGCGTGCATACATGGCATTGGTATACATAACAAAAAGTATTGATTGTGGCTTCATTGAGTACAGCTTGATGACATGCCTTAGCTAATTACATAATCAGCATTTTTGTACAACTGATTACAATCACACAATCATTAATTACACTTTCAAAACTACCCTTTTCACAAATTAATACTTCAACACCAGCTTAAGCCTACGTACGAAACACGATATAATCGTATGAGAAAAGCAATTGTACATGTAGAAATACAGGTAAGATGCATGCATGCCATAAATGCACATTTAAGCATGCAGTTGATGCCCAAACATGCCAATACAAATGAACTACAGCACTTAGTCTGTGTAGACAAATTACACATACAAACGTTCCCACATGTTTTATTTTACAAACTATAAAGCCGAATGGCCTCAAATGCCAAGAGACGAAACTGGAGCTAAATGTATGTAAATGAAAAACACCTTGCATTAAATTACGTGTTTAATTACGTTACATCATCCCTCATCGATAATTAAAAAAATGATACATTTTTGGACATAACGAAACTTTACTTTACTAGAGCCACAGCATTTCAGTGTTGACTTATTGCTTCAGCGTTATCACACCATCTCATATCATCGCTAAAACCACACTTGTGCATCAATTATATAACTACTCTTTAATATTCTTAATGTAAAACGAGACTGTCATTCCAACGACTATTAGTCAAACAAAAGGATCGGTTTACAAGAGTTCCTCAGTCCATGAATAGCCGAAGCTGCAACGCTATCGCCGGTATGTTTTTATGAAGCCGACGCCGATACCGTTCATGTCGTCGTCGTCCGACCCCGGCTCACATGACATCCACAAGTCATCCGACACGGCCTGAGGTTCACATGGAACCCGAGGGGGTTTGGGGGGACGGGGCGGAGGAGGTGAAGGCGGGGGACTGTCGTCACGATAATGTTCCTTGGATGCGTCTGATATCTCGTCCTCATCAGTCAGTGGCCGCGCAGCTACGGCTTGCTTCTTCTTTCCTTCCCCACTCGTTTTGGCCTTCTTGATGCCATCTGTGTTACCCGCACCGCCAGGGGCGGGTCTTTTCTTAGCACCGCCTCCCGCTCCAATGGACTTTCTCTTCTCGGGTGAGACCTCCGTGATGCACCAAGCACCGCTCGAGAAATCGAGCGCAGGCAACCGACCGAAGTCACCGATCGTGTCGATGGTCTGCTGGTACTGCACGAACGCCTCGGTCAGCTGTGCCGCAACATCAATCCTCCTTTTCACGTGGATTGGCTTAAGCTCCTCCCCCGAAGCCAAGGTACCGCCCATTCCTCCGCCCATCCTCTTCAAGTCTTCCTTAAAGGCGCAGAGCAGCTGACGCATGGTGTTGGTTGCCGATATGGAACGGTCGAGCACGTTCTCGACGTTATCTTCGTTGATAGGACACTCGTAGAGGATGTCAAACGGCGTCACGTCCTCTGAATCGTCCCCGGAGGGCACCAGCTTCTCGCTCCTGACGAGTCTCGCAACAACCTCTCCGGTCTCTGTAGTCTCGTACATTATGTTTCCCTTTATAGCCGTCTTCCCCTGCTTCGCTGCAGCCGGACTTCCGGCGGCCGGCTTCGGCTTCACACCAAGGACCGCAGGCGACGGGGTCAGGATCTTTGGGAACATCTCCGACGTTGTCCGAATCACTTTTGATATCTTCGCGCCTCCCGACATCTTGGACTTGCCAGACTCTGACTTCTCACCCTTAGGCTTAACAATCTTCTGCGTCGAGATCATCTTGGGCTTGCCGATTTTTACAGGCGCCATCTTAGGCTTGACAATCTTCACAGCACCCATCTTAGGCTTCACAATTTTGGCCGCAGAGTTTCCGGTAACGATCTTCTGCACAACTGGGTCTGCTTGAGATTCCTTAGCAGGCACTTCAGTTGGTTTTGACACGGCTGAATCCTGAGGCTTGGCTAGCACCGGCACAACGACACTGACAACCTCAACTGGTTCTGCAACAGCAACCGTGTCCTTCTTCGGGGATTTAGGTACAACCGATGCCTCGGGCGACTTTGTAGTGCTTGCATCCGACGCAACTTTCTCCACCGCCTCCATCACATCCATTCCTTCTTTCTCGTCCGCGTCCAGCTCGTCTTTCTTCGCTATTGGACTGAGGACCACTTTGAGCATTGACAGACTGTCGGCGACTGTTTGAGACGTGGCACTCAGTCCAGGCTTAGCTTTTCCTGCACTTGCCTTTACCTGAACAACGGAGGGCTTAGAGTTTGATTCGCTGGTAGATTTCTTGGTCGCTCCCCCGGCGCCTGCTTTCTTTCCGATCGGACTCGATGGTTTCTTTGTCGGAAATTGATACGGAACGTTCGTCTTGGAAGTGGAGGGCGTCGGCGAAGTTTTCGGCTTCGACGACAAGTTGACAGAACACGCCGTCACGACGGCTACATGCTTTATCGTCGGCTTTACTACCGGAACGGGCTGCTTCTGCGAGGCCTTGCCATACTGCTTTGTGACCGGCTTCACGGTCATCGACGTCGGCTTAACTACAGCCGGGGAGGAAGACTGTTTCGTCGCCGCTGAATTAGGCTTAGTTGCAGGAGAAGAATGTTTTGAAGAGGATTTGTCAGCTGTAGCTGTTTCCTTCGCAGCGGTGGGTGTCTTCGCTGGCACGCTCGCTTTGCTGACAATTCTCTGGATTGTGTTCGGAGACGGGCTCAAGGACGACTTTGACAGAGTGCGTACCACAGGTATGGTGACTTCGTCATCAATGAACTTGGAAGGCAGCTTAATGGCTCGCCGACCTTCCCTCGGCTGTAGAACCATCTTGTAACCCTCCGAGTCCTTGATCAGAGAAGTTCCCCCTCTAGAACTGTCGGACGCTTCAGAGCCGTCCGATTCCTTCGTCTTAGGCGAGCTGCAGAGAATAACAATCTCCGATTAATCACAAATTTGTATATAATCTGCTATGGAGCCGTCATTACAGATACATAGATAGAATTTTGGAGGAGTAAGATCAACCCTCTGACTACATTTATTAACATTCATCTTGTGACAGCTGATAGTACGCTATAAACGAGCGATGATGATGATGGCAATTTAAATAAATAATATTCAACAAAGTTTATTCGTCCAGGGCCTTTGCTGTCCAAAATAATCAACAGATTAAATTTTCATGAAAAATTATTAATTGTGGATAGAGATACTCAGAGACCAGCTCCAATGAGCACAAAGTATATCTTAATGGAGATCAAACTGCCAGGTGCGTAAGAAGGTTCAAAATACATATATAAAAAATTAAATAAAAATAATAATTAATAATAATTACAATAATAATATTACTAATAGCAGCATTTTATTTATCAGCATCACTAATCAAGGAACATCCAAAATCATACACTCTGATACTACAAGCTCTGAATGCAGAGGTGCTGTCATATTGTCAAGCATAGTGAAGCATGGCGAGTCTATTGTAATGCACGACATCACTGGGCATAAAAGCACTTGCTCAATGTAACAAACAACATCAAATTGGATACTCGACTCCAAACAACATATTATGTCATTACCTAGCAACGGCATCGCCACGTTTCTTTGGAGTCCTGAGATTCTTCTGACCACTACTCATTCTGTCTAGGTTCTTCACAGCTGAGTTAAACTACAAAAAAACACCAGTAAACAGTTACTTTAATACAACATAATATTATAACATAATAACATAACATAATACAACACTGTAACACAACACTAACTGTACATTATCATCATCATCTCCATCACTATTTTAAACAATTTTTTATCTAGTAAACATACTGGTTAAAAATTGATAATAAAATTACTGACGCCATAATGGAAATATATTTGGGTTTCTCAGTCAACTGCTCATCATTTGGGTTTCTCAGTCAACTGCTCATCAAACAATGCACCATAATACAGCAAATAGAAAATTGTCTGTGTCAACTTTTTATACTCTGGTAGCCTTCTTTTACCAACCTCACTCGTATTTTTACACATTTCAGATGTAGTAAATTCAAAATTAAGAAATTATATCTTAATATTAATGTCTAAGATAACTTATTTTTGTTTTAGTAATGGCTGAACCTTAAAAACATGAAATATTAATAACATATTATCAATCACTTCAAAGGTTCAAAGATAACAAAATTCAACAAATTCAACAGAATATCACAACACAGTTATGATTAGGCCTAAACATTTTAGTCAATATATTTCTAAACTTCTAATTTCTGCAAGGTTTACATTTCCCACAAAAATTTGTATTTTAGATGTTGACAAGTCCCAAATTTGTGCAATTCTCATTTTGTATTCACCCGCGGGTGAATCTAAAATTTCGAATGCAGACAGCGGAAGTGCGGATTTTATTAACACCTAAACTACAGAAATCTATGCCGATCGACCCAATTTGGAAATGCTAACACAGAAATTATAAGTTTAGCAATGCAATAAGTATAACATTGAGGCCTAATCGTAACAGTCCAGAAATAATCTGCTGGCATTGCTTTTGATATTGAAACTTTGAAATATTCTACAAATTGCCAATATTTAGTGCTGTTTAGGTTCATTCATAATAAAACAAAATGATATTATGCACACATTACTACTACGTCATAATTTCTTATTTTTTTTCTTTTGAAAAATAGGTGTCTCATCTAAATATTTCCGCATCTTAGGCATTTGAAACTTCCGCTTTTCCGCAATTTAGGCAGACTTTTCACCCGAACGTCTCTAATGATCAGAAATCACACCTGCATTTAAAAACAGCATCCATATAAGCCTTGTGGCACCAAAAAGAATACAATTTAAATTATAAAACTTAAGCAAAATTTTCACATATTTATTAGCAACACAATTCAACATAAACATATTAATATTGTTATTATTTGTAAATTGCATACTTCTGATGGGTCCGCCTAAAATGCGAAATGTGTGAAAATATTCGATAACTATTACGCAAAAATCGAATAAAATCGGTTTAGAAGTGTCGATGAAACGCCTAATATGCGAAACGGAAAATGCGAAAAAAAATATTTAAATTAATTTTAAATTGTATTTTTTTCAAGCTTAATCAGCTAGAAAAACACGATCCATGAATCGGTTGACACGTTCCGACGATGTCAATCGAGGAAGATAGATAGATAGATAGATAGATAGATAATTCTTTAATCGCACTTTGTCAGACGCAAAATGAACACAGTTACACAACAAAAATACAGTAGCAACCAAAAAAAAGTGAAGTAAGCTAAATCTAGAGAAAAAAAGCATGCACAAAAAAGGCAGCATCAGTTCTTATACATATCATCAATCAATACATTTCATGGTATAACATTCTGAGGAGAAAGTTTTTTTCCGTGAGCTTGGTCTTGTGAGGGAGGGTTCTGTTGTGGGCCTTTGTGCGCAGGGAATACTTCAAAGGTTTCTTAGGCGGCATAAGGCGGTGTATGACATGGCTGGTGTTAGTAAGAACCTTAGAGAATAGCTTAGCATCAGCTTCGTCCATAATATTGGA
>JAQFYQ010000456.1:0-17126 GCA_034694885.1 Buchholzia appendiculata | reverse complement strand
GGCTTCGCCCCCTGGACCCCACTGGGGGACTTCCGTCCCCAGACCCCTTTTTTTCGCCCCCCCCCCAAAAAAAACGAACCTCAAAATCCACCACTGCCCGCGGGTGGGGCCACTGGGGCGAATGTGGTATAGGAGTTAGCCCCCCCTACTTTTGAAAGTGGTTTGCGCCCATGGCAATGTGTGGCAAAAGTGATACGCAACACTGAGTTCATTGCAAGAAAGTTTGCAGCACTTTTGTCATGCAAGGTGCACATGCACAACACTACGTTCATAACACAAATTTGACCTCAACACTGTCACACAACCCGGTTAACCACACTTCTGTCGTACAAATGATAAACTTTTTATTTGGGGGAGGCTGATTTGTTTGACGAGTGTGGGTAGCGGCGCACCAAACAATTTGGCGAGCGGGGGGGGGCGGGGAGGGGTAGCAGAGGCACACCACAAAATTTAGGAGGGCTTAGACACCTTTTGGCATGCAATATACAGTCACAAAATTTGCTTTCAACAGATTTGGGGGCTTAGCCCCCCAAGACCCTGATAAGCGCCACCTATGGGCAACTGTATTCATCATACAAATATACACATTACACATACAAAACTTCATTATTATACATACAGTCTTCATACAACAGTTTACTGCCCAAACTTCTGAATCACAAAGCAATACACAACACTGCACTACTTATCCAAAAGTTTATCACACTTCTGTTGTGATTACACAACACATCATTTATTACACAAAGTTTATCAAAATTCTGCTGCACGAGTGATATACTATCTGGCTTTCTTTACAAAAAAGTTTGAGTAAGCTATCAATGCAAACTAAAAATTTAATAAATCTTATTTGAATTTTTCTATTGATTAGTGCTTTTCGTGTGGGGAGTCTTTAAATGATAAAATATATTCTCGTGTATCGTTTAGAACAGTGCAGATTTCATTGTAGTTTGAAGCCTGCATATGATATTTAAACCATTAATTTGTCTCTTAAATTTAGAGAATTAAAGATATAAAAAAATCATTGAAGCAATCACTGATCTTCTTTGTCTCTTCACAAGCTTCAAATCCAAGTAACTTTTCTTTCAAGCAAAATAGAGGTTTACCAGATAGCTGAGATTCACCGAGTTTTTTGTTAATGATTCGAGTAATTAAATCTCACCCCCTTGGGCCCCTGTTGATTTCATTAGAACAGACAACTATCAGGACTCACAAGTTCCTGCTTTCGTAATTCTTCAATTACATTTAATAAATTTACACTACGTTTGACTAATATTTGTTTGGATTGCAGGAAGACTTCTATTCTCTTTCTTGAAGACACCAGAGCAGCTGTTGAGATACTGACAGCTTTTGCTTCAACTCCTTTTATGAGGACTTTCTTTAACTGCCTCCGAGAGCTTTTTCACATAGGTATGATCAGTACCAGCTGAACGGACATGAGTCGTCGATGTTGAGGCAGAACCCAGCAATTGCAAGTCGTGTTGTCCCAGATCTGACTTAACTCCAGCAGCAGTGGCTTCAGAATCAACACCACCACTTGAACTAGACACTGTTGACAACAATGAACGAGCATGGAGAGGTTGTTGTAGGCTCTTCTTACTTGTTTGAAGATACGATGGAAAGGCAGGGAATATAGATGGAACAGCAGTCGCGTGAATGCGGACAAGATAATTGCTTACTCGATCAAAATCTTCCTCGCGGAAATGCTTGGAGCAAATGACAGCCGTCCGCGAAGGAACAAAATTCTTTCGCCGTATAGCAATAATCCACTGACATCTCAGTTCTGGATTCTTCGGAAACCTAAAACAGAACATGCCAAAATATTTTGTAACTGTCTGTTACCATCGACAAATCGACAATGCTACAAAATCATTGTATCATATAATGATTAATGAATACAGACGTTAGCCTCTTGGTTCATGTCCTTGCAACAATTCATAAATTTAACTGATGCATAAAACACAACTTAAAGTAATGTAACACATTAGCAAAACATCTGGACACATGCATATTTAATCAAAAGCAAATTTATGAAGACAATAAAAATAGTTAAATAGTTCTATGATTGAAATAGTGCAATTCCTAGACTCCACGTAACTTAAATCAACAAACATAACATAACAATCTTCCTTGAACATGAAACAAAAACAGTGCTTGAACAAGTGCTCAGTCAGAGGAGCGTCAGCAAATAAATATTATCTCCATCACTTTGTAAAACTACTAAGTTGCACAATGACCGCGACATGAAGAACTTTTGTGGAAAGTATTGTTAAATCTTAACATACAGCAAGTGATCACTGATCATTAATAATAATGTCAACGTTGGGTTAAATTATAATGCGAAATGCAAAAATTTTCGACGACTGCTATGCGAAAATGTTTGCGAATCAAACTGGTTTGGAATGCTTTATTTGCGAAGTTCAAATGCGACAAATTAATTTTAATTGTTTTCACGCATAATCACAGGTCGCGTTCTATCAGTTGGCTGACAGGTTCCGACGATGTCAAGGACAATTGTCATTTAGTATAAATCGTCGCCTCTGTGTTAACAAAAAATGTTCTTCTGTTTCTCGAACGCGACCTACGATTAGGCTAAATTAAAAACAATTTAAAATAATTAACATTTATTTTTCACAATTTTCGTTTAGTAAATTAGACATTTCGTCGGTAATTCTAAACCGGTTTGATTCGCAAACATTTTCGCAAATTAGTTGTCGAAAATTTTCGCACATTCACATTTCGTATTTTAGTCGGGCCGATCAACGTTCACTTCAACATTTAAATATTTGATAAATAATTTGAAATTAAGCTTCCATACAGAGGCATGAGTAGCCAGGAGCCTACAGTACTATGAGCACATGTTATATGTTTAATGAAATCATTAAGAACTGTAATTAGCCAACATTTTAATTATTATTGAGTAAACTCAAATGATTAACTGTTATATTCTTGTTTGATAGATGATTGACATATAAGACTTTACATTGTCTTGTTCAGTAGCCTTAATTCATTCTAATGCTTGTGTATATTCTTTGGAAATATGAAATGCTGATTGGATCAGAATAAAGAAAATATTATTATTATAATACCTGTGAAATGTCACGCCGGAAGTTCTGGTTCTTTGGGTACAGCCGAATGCGGAACAAGCCGGCATCCTTAAGGATCACAAACAGATAGCTTAACTCGGACGATTTTCTGCAAGCACTGCTTACAAAATAGTCGTATAATATATAAGTTGACACTATTGTTGAACAAATTAGGCAAAAATAATAAAAACACAATGTTTTGAGTCAACTCATGAGAACTTGGAATAAGATAATAAACACGTTTATTTACTTCTTCTGGCGCTCACCGCTTCCTCTCATTCTTCCACCAAGTTTTAATTTGACCTTAGCGCCCACGGTAGTCAATACAATTTTAGAAAAAAATGTTTTTAACGTAGGGTTTAGGATTAGGGGGCTAAGATCGGGTTAGGTTAGGGTTACCTAATTTAGGGTTACCTAGTTTTCTGTTTACGATTTTAAACCGATTAAATTCCAGCACGACCAACGGGCGCTAACGTCTTATCAAGCTTATAAAATTGTAATGCAAATCTATTAAGCCTTACGGTCGCTAGACTAGTGGTTTTCAAACTTTTGGACCAGGGCTCCTAAATTTTGGGGCAGAAATCGGGACCCCGTAATTAAGTGCACGGTCGAATTTATCAATTCAATTTCAATAATAATAACAGGTTATTTGTGTGAACGGCCGTAGTAGGCTTATAATGCAGTAAATGACTATAGTTGAAGGTTAATATTAGGGCCTAATAATTAAGCCTACATAACAATTGTCTTTTTTTGTTTACCACCGGAACAAATCAGTTATAAAAAATAACAGCGTTTCACAAACGGCACAAATGTCAGTGAGAGGGACATGCATGCTTTGATTTGCACAAGCTGTCAATTCATGGTTGTAATTACTCATACTTGTGTAAAAAGCCACTGTTATTATTATGTCTTCTGAATAACAAAACGCAGTCTACATTGTATTGTTGAGTTAAAGGCAGTGATGTAATCCTTGGCCTTGATGCCCTGCCTCAAGGCTACCTTGATGCATTTTACTGCCTTGCCTTGGTCAATTTTCCAAATGCCTTGCTTTTAAGAAAAATTGCCTTGAAAAAATGCCTTGACCATGACAAAAATGCCTGGACTATATTATTTTGGTATGCCTTGATTTCATGCCTTGAGGCACTTTATTGCCTTGCCTTGCCTGCCTTGACCAATTTTCCTAATGCTTTGCCTTGAAAATAAATGCCTTGGCCTTGAGAAAAATGCCTCGACTACATCACTGGTTAAAGGTAATATTTATAATCCCAGAGAGCATTCACGGACCCACTCTGGTTTGCGTACCACATTTTGAGATCCCATGCACTAGACAGAATAGTAATTATAGAAATCGATCGTAGACAAAATATGTTAGATGAACGATTATGTTGAAAGTGGTGGATTGAATTCGACTTGCTATGCAAATTGCTTGATGTCATACTCCAACACTATTAGATCTAAAAATTATATTACAAAGTTTGAAATAATGTTATGTTCGGACAATGTCAGCCCACTAGTTTAATGTTATACTCCGACATTGTTCGGTCCACTGGCGTAATGTTATACTCGGACACAGTTCGCTCACAAAGGCTTACATAATGACACAATGTTATTTGATGATGGTCGACAGTCCTCTCACACAGCTGCATGCTAAACACTACCACTGCCGATAATCTGTCTACACATCAGACTATAAAAATGCCTCGTTTAATTAATCAAAAGTATGTCTTGCAGTGCCAGTCAGCCAGCTCAAAGCGCAATAATGCAGTGAAAATTTTGTTTGTTTGTTTGTATTGGCACGTCAGCATCAGGGGCCTATTTTGTGCCTTTGATGGCAAAAGTACACGTGATATTTTGTTCCAACTTGACAGATCCAATTGCACAGTTATCAAGGGACTTCAATTCCTGGAGCACGGCGCTCGACACAAGCACAAGCAACTGTACAGAACGCCCGCTGCCTTTCTGGATAAATGCGAAAACGCAATCAAGTAAACGAGAACAATACATTTTAATCTAATTAACTTTTAATTGTATTCTATCCAAACTATTTAATTACACACAATTCATTACAACATAACCTAACTGCTTATGTATATGCCCGACGCAGTGCAATGCAAACAAATCAAACACGTTCGCTCTCATAATTACTCGCACAAAAGTTCTGTCGCTAACAGTTCGACAAACACAACTTAATATTGAAACATCAACTTCTCCTCATAATCTGTTCGATTCAACAAAATTCAGATTATAGAAAGTGAAGAAATTTAATTATATCAACAAGAACGTGGACACAAGGAATATGTCAAATTTGTAAAAGTCAATATTAAATCATCTTATTCAGATGACACTGGTACAATGTTCAAATAAACAAACAAGTTGCATATTCACTTATTTAAAGTGAAGAAAAGAATAATGACAGAAAAAAACTAGTGTCATAAGAATTCTGAATAACAAGAACTATTGTTTATGTTATAACAATAATTCTGAAATCAAATCCCTCCACTAAGTAAGATAGCACTTACAAGAAAAACTAATCACGTAGAACTTTTGCAAGATACAATAATTTATCCGATATAGCTATAACATATAGGTCACAATATAGAACAAGTAAGATGCAACACAAACTTGTTGTATATAACTCTACATACATACAGATTTAACAACTAATAAAACTACATGGAGATAATTATAAATATACCACTTCATTTTGCTAATCCAGCAATGGATAATTTTAAGACCGAAATGTTACCAACGCTTCACAGAGCGTTACAGAGAGTGTCGACTCTGTAAACAACCAAGAAGTTATCATTTATCGAAGAGTGCGAATCCACAATCCTCACACAATGTTCAATGTTGGCACGTCAGCACTAGAGAGGCTATATTGTGCCTTTGATAATAATAACAGTTTTTACTAAAACTAGTAGTTGACATAATTACTAGTCACAATTTAGTTGATCCTAATCAGTAGAGTTGTTAAGTCTAAACAGTTGGAATCGGGAAGGGTTAGATGTCTCCAATAATGGGGAAATATATTCCTTCTCTACCGATCATGATTTTGTGTATTCTGTAAATTATATTATTTTTTGTCCAAGTTTACCGGTGTCACAGTGTGACATCTAATCGATGGCACTTTCAGTTACACGCTTATAATGAACGTCACAAACTAAAATCTGAACAGCTGATGCAAACAGAACGTCCCTAGCACTTGGCCCCCCGGCACTTTGTACAGTCACCTCGTGACATGTACTGTACACCAACGTGCACATTACCATGCTGTGCAGTGGCAGAACTCATTTTTTCACTCTACCATCGAGGTAAATTGAGGATAAATGTTTGCTTGTATTGTCACTGAAGGGATATACTTTTTGTCTTTGACAAAAGCAGATGTTATACAAGGAAGAATAATAATGAAACAGAGTGCCACCTATTTCTACCAATATGCATATCTGGACCAATTGTGTCAGGTATACAGCCATGCAGGGGCAATTGATCAGGATCAGAATGAAATATACCTGGAGTGAGGGAATTTGGGACATAGGGAACTAACCAGAGAGAAGAAAAATATTTGATGTTCGATTGCAAGCAAGTCGGAAATAAATTGTTCATCTGTGTTTACCAGCAAATCGGTATCTGAATGGTGCCAATACTGCGTTTAATATAATAAACATTGATAATGAACATTTAAAAAATATAAAATGATTAAGGTAATAATAATAAGGTAATTAATTTCATGGAATTAAATTTCACTATTAATGCTTTATCACGTTTTAATTTTTAGCACATTTAAGAGACTATATACTGTAATAAAACTGTGTAGTCAAATGTGATACAAGACTAAATATCAACATTTTACATAAACAATCAATAGCAAGAATATGCAGGATGCAGAAGTCCTGCAGTTTCCTGGACAGAAAGAATTTAATGTATAATATTGTGTTACAACGAGAACTCGGTGATTAGTATTTATTTACCAGTCAAGATCTAAATCCTAACCAAATAAGACAAACAGCTTGGACTTGGATAATCAGTTGAATGCAGACAATTTTCAATGTAGGTAAGTTTACATTCATGTCGACAATTACTTCCAAGCATCAATAATTTCAGTCGAAACAATCACAACAGAAATGTCAATCAAAGTGCATCACATTTATGCTTCTACTCGTTCTCTGAACAAATATTCACCCAACGTACTTTCCCTTCAACTTGACTACTACACTGCTCAGTGCATATCCATATAACGTGTCTCACAAACTAACCCACACATCAAAAAGAAATTTAAAATTACCCTTATTCTAAATGTCATCTTTGAGAATAAAGCAGACGAAGGTTAAGATAAACAATGAAAATAACCAAGAAGAAAGTTCCATAATTTTGAAAGAGAATACTTTAACTAGTAAATACCACGAATTTTGTAAATCTCTGAAAAAATTCTTGAACAAGCAGCTGGCATACAGTCCAACAGCCTGTAGCTCAACCGAGGGTAGATGATAAATCTATAATACAATTTCGTGAAATATATTACAAAATAAATCAAGCCATCCGTTTGGCAGAAACAAAAAACCAACCAAACGCAGTCTCTAACATAACAGAAAACAGTTAAATTCGTCTCTATTACAAAAAACCTGTACACTCGACTATAATACACAAATCTGCACGACGGCTTCGAATCAATCATCGTCCGCCGCAATAAAAATATATAATCTATATACGAAGCAATAGTTCAGTTACATGAAACCAGTCCGGGGTCGTCAGAAACAGAAACAAAACCGAGTTTCAGTATTGTGCTAGAATCCGTTACATACGAACACACTGCGCTCGTGTGAAATAGTTATCCCTAGCCTGATCCATCAATTCAAATTTCTTCCAGTGATATAACGACAACCGACGGAAAACAAATCGCACGAAGTTCTGACTGGAACTTTTTCATATTTGTATACAGACAGGTAAACCAAACGTGCGCCGACCAATAGGAATCAGACACCAACAAAGGATAGCAAGACTTGATCGCACTGTTCACAACTTAATCAATCACTGTAACGTGTCAACAACATTTGCAATCATCCTCTGAATCTTTATACAGACTGGAGCGAAGCAACAGTGCCGCATTCCGTCGATCTTATTTGCATATATATATAGTCTGCGTCACCACGGCGACAGACAAATCAACAACGTTCGTCAAGTTTTCCGGAAAACCAAATGCCAACGTCTAACCGAAATCCGATTCGCTTGTATCGCTCGAGCTCTCCGACGAATCGCTCGCCGACGAGTTGCTGCTGCTGCTGTCGCTGAGGCGAGAAGGTCCGCCTACTTTCTGTGCCCCGCCCTGCGTGTGCAGTCGGTTGTCTGTCAACACAACAACAACAACAATCAATAACAGGATTTCTTTTCAGCATTTCAGATTTAAAGCCTGTACCGGTATATACATATATTTACAGTCATTTATATCTATACAAAACAGATCACTGAATCAACTTTATTTAGCTGCATCAACAAACAACTCTCTCGTATTTTGTAGCGTGGGCCGACATTAACACAAAATGTAGTAACTTAACTTAATTGAGTCCCCCAGGGACATTACGTCTAGCCATTCCTGGGTTCTCCTATTCTTTAGTACACTAATGGGAAAAAAATCAACAGGGAGGGGTACATGTTCAAAAAAATGTTTCAAATGTTAAAATTTAAGGATGGAAAAATGTTCTATAAGCCCTACCCTAACCAAAACCTGACTTATAACCCTTATTCTACCTTAACACTAGAGGTTTCCCGTGCAGTGTACTGAAGAAAAAGGAGAACCCATTCCTGACTAGGAAAAACTGACGTAAAATGTTGATGATGATGGACTAGAATTAAATCATACAGCGATAAACTATCAAAAGTATAGTCAGCTCTTCTTTTAGCTTCCTTTCAGCAAGATACTTTCATTTGTCCTCAACTCATACAAATATACAATTTCTGACACCAAAGAAATAAATTTCGTTTCTTCAACTCACCCTTTCTACTGGATGCCACGGGTGCCGACGGCTTCCTCTGCGCATTGGATCCAAGTGCCCCCGTCATGCTCTCCAGTCGTCGTTCCAACTCTTCACGCTTCTCCAGCGAATCACCACCGCCCTTCGGCACCTTTGCCTTCTTAGCTATAACACAGTCACAAAATTGAGAATGTCATCGTCACCAAATTACAGAGTTGACATTATCAAATCAATGTATTTCATGTTAACACGCACAGCCTCTTGTTGTTATGATCGCATATAATAACGTAACGCATTAACACAAGTTTGCTAACATTTGATCAAATGTCATTATTATTCTATAGTAGCAATGGTCAGCAAAATTCCAAACAATCCTCTGCGGAAAAAACATACTATAAAACCATTCATGACGACAAAAACTGCCGCTAAAAGTTGACAATTAAATCATTAACAAGATCCAGTGCTCGAGGAAGCGCATCACACGCTGACATCACTGCTAAGCAGAGATCTTCTTTCAAATCTCGTACTCGTGAACAAGCTACAAGCTTTATATTAATTTTATTCCTTTATTTATTTTAGCTTAGTCTTAGCTCAATTATTTTTATTTATTTAATGAAAGACCACTACTCGTTCGTAAAGCCATCCAAACAACACTGTATCATGATTACTATAATTCTGTATCACAGTTACTGAGGTCGACTGCAGTAAGAAAATCTATGAGGAAGCAGCGACGACTCACTGTACGGTTTCCTTGGTTTCTTCTTGAGGCACGACATGACGTAGTTCTCGAGCTCTCTCAGGGTCGACGGCTTGAGCATCTCAAAGTCGATCTCTATCTCGTCAGGGTTAGAGTCCTTAAGCGCCGGCTCGCGGGACTGGATGATGAGCACGATGCGACCAAGCTTATCACCTAGCGACAGACAAACAAAAACAACTGTCCAACAACAAACCTATGAAATCATCTCTCTAGGTCAATCTAGACGAACAAACAAAAAGTACGCAGCTTTTAACTCACTTGAAATCAAGACGATTATACAAGTATTGTATTTTTATAACAAGAGCCAATACGTTCATTCTGTCAAGCATGTGCAGAAGGACAAACATACATACATTGTCAAATACAACAATGCCTGATTATAAAGAGCCAGTAAAAATCTGACAATATGGACTACCTGTGAATTCACTCACAAAGTTAAACCGCCTGTTCACTCGTCAACAGGTGAGGACTAAACAGACAAGTCAATCTTGAAACCACTTCATTCATAATCTTTAATTCATAATCTGGAATGATCCACTGTGCTAAATAAAGCATTACAATATTTCTTGATATTTTCATTATTTAGCTTTCTTGCATTAAATTACGCTAAAACTTTAAAATTGAAT
Source organism: Buchholzia appendiculata (assembly GCA_034694885.1). Lineage (NCBI taxonomy): Eukaryota > Metazoa > Annelida > Clitellata > Enchytraeida > Enchytraeidae > Buchholzia > Buchholzia appendiculata. The sequence continues at coordinate 6,694 of JAQFYQ010000456.1, read as the reverse complement.
TTTCTCATTTTGAGTAAAAACCGATATGGTGCGTTCTTGCTCTCATTTGACGAAATATAATTGCAGATTGTCAATGTATAGCTCAGACTTCTGCAGAATCACCAGGGTTTTAAACTGTCAAGTCATAATAATGCCACATAGCGCGACATAGCTGCTGCAAATATATAAACAGAATACATACCAGGAAGTTTGTTGATGTCCAAGCTCAGCTGTCTCTTCTCATCGTAGGTCATAGGTCGTGCATCCTCTTCGTCATCATCCTCATCACTGTCAAACATCGTCAACGGTGGCAGCACCTGCTGCTTGTTTCCACCTCCACCCCTCCCACGACCTCCTGCCGCCCCACCTCTCGCTCCTCCTCCCGTCCTGCGTTGACCGCCTCCTCCTCTTGACCTAGACGTCGTCGGTGTTTTAGCCGGGACGGCGGGTGCCGGTTTAGCCGCAGGAGTCTTCTGCGTTCTGCTCGGCGGTGGGGCAGAATAGGCAGCGACAGGGGCGACGGCGGGAGGATAAGAGGTCACTGGTGTCGAAGGCAGGGCTGGTTGGTGTTGCCTTGACGATGAAGCCGGAGGAAGAGCCGCTAACGCTGGAGTCGGCTGCAACCGTTGCGTGGCATGAGGCGGCTGGACGACGGCTGGAGGTGGGGCTTTCTGCGGCATGACGGGAGTCGGCAGAGGTTTGGGGTTGCGATCTTGGCTCCCACCGCCCCGGTGCTTCTTCTTGCTACGATCTTTTGGTTTCTGTTCGGATGATATCCTGCCCAACTGTTCCTGCACTGCCTGTAGCTATAGACAGCATCAACAATTACAGCAATCAATAATAGTGCTTACATCTGAACATCTTACAGAAACACTAAATCATTAATTGTTACATTATAAAATACCTTCTTTTTTACTATAACATTATTAGTTCCATTACACAACGGCCGATAGATAGAAACTAGGTCAGTCCAGAATGCCTTGGTGCACTTGGTCTTGGCTATGTAAACATATTTAGATCAGCTTTAACCAAATACATGTAGCGTTAAGTAAAATCAAGACTAACAAAACTAGCCTTATCACTTGCCTCCCCTCGAAAACACAACAGCTCGAGCTTATTTAACCCTGACCACATAGTCAATACTAGCCTGCAAAAACCTAGCAAACACCATGTCTTGCAGCCCAATCCAAACAGACTAGGCCGACCACTTGTAGTCTTTAGTCTAGCACAACTCGAGAACAAAACACAGCCTTAGCAAAACATGAATAGCTTCAGCAACAATGACCTGTAGCCCGTCAAACACAAGATAAGACCTAAGCTTGCAACCCTACCCAAAACGCAACCCATACAGTACAGTACAGTACAGTACAGTACATACAGTTAAAACACCACACATTAGCCCTAGACTGAACCAAGTTTAAAAATAGTATCCAAATTTAAAGTTTCAGTGAAACCTGTGCCTGCAGCTCCTTCAGTCTCAGCTCCCTCACCACCTCACCGTCATCCTCCTCATCCACCGCCTCCTCCTCGTCATCCATCCCACCTGCCGCACTGTTACTCCCACTATATACACCCCCACTCGTGGCATGTGTGCCTCCACCCTTGCCGTGGCTCTGGCTCGACCCGCCGCTGCTGGTCCGTGAATCTATCGTGGAGCCGCCGGAGAACGTCAGCGGTGCGGAACTAAAGGGCGGAGGCTCGTCCGGCATGCGGGAGTACTTGATCTCAAAGACTTCCTGCAGCTTGCGTGCCATGGCAACGACATCGCTGTCGACCGGATTGTACCGGTAGCAGTTGGTGAAGACCAGTCGCACGTCGTCGGCGAACTCGTTCGGCGTCCGGTAGTCTCTCGCTTCAAACTTTGTCTGCAATAAATATACCGAGCATATGTATTACCGTGCAATGTAGCTACCAATAGTAGCATTACGAAGCAACACTGTAGTGACGTCAAGCAAAATTTGCCCATCAAATTCCACTCAAAAGCTAAAATTCAATTGTAAACAGAATTGTGAACAAAGTGCCTCTAGAGGTTAAATCGCATAAACTTTTACTGGCAGTTCAACAAGAGCATTCCAAAGCACAAGCAAGCACCCGAAGCAAGCACGGATTAAATAACAAAAACAGCAAAAAAAATTACAATAAATTTAGTTAAATAGTCAGTAAACACCGTCAAAAGATACAGGATACACAAGTTCAGTACTAAATATTACAAAATGATCCACAAACAGACCCGAACAGTTCCGAGGTCCATGGGACGTTTGATGACGTCATAGTAGTCCTTCAGTCCAAGCAGCTGGACGTCGACAGGCTTCATGAACGGCCACGAGTCCTCCTAGCAACACATGCAAATCATGCCAGACAATACAATACTCAGAAATAAAATACACAATATAAAATAAGCAATGTATTAGCTAGTAAACGATAAATCAGTATTTTCAAAATCACGTTCACAAACCAGTTCAACCATCAATGCCAAATTCCATATAGATATCAGCATCCATCTGCCAAAACATCACATCATCAGCATTTACCGTCTGTTTTCCTTGACAGCAAGGGTTCAACGTTTTCAACAATGGCAGTTTCCTGCTCCGAAAGCCATGATGACATGTATCCCAAGCAGTAGTCTCAATCACATCACAAAATTCGTGGACAAGTTTTGAATTTCACCTAGAATTTGTGAACAAATAAAGAAATGAATGATGAATGTAGAGTGAGCTGCTCACCGAGTACTTCTTGGACATGAGATCCTTGAGCACGAGTCCACAGTACTTGAGCTGCTCCGTCAGCGGCTCTTTCTTCCCCTTGCCGGAGCCGTGCTGGACAGGCTCGTCGTCAAAGTCCTTCTTCGGCTTCTTCACCTGTCGCGTGCTCTCTCGCCGGCTCCCTATCCCTGCGGGCGTCATAGGCACATTGGGTGTGTAGTGGCCGGCATGAGCCGAGGATGTAGCTCTGCCGGCTACAGCCGACGAATGAAGTACGGGAGGCGTGACGTCTATCGGTGGAGATGCTTCCGGTTTCCGCTTCACTCCCTTCTTTGTCTACACCCAAGTCATATCAATGATTCATCATCCACATCATCATTTACTATCAGTTTTAACATTTAACGTTAATACTCTAATTAATCAAAAACTTCACATTATTATCATCATCCTTACATGCCAATAATCTATTAAAGATAACTGGTGCTGGTTTCTCGTTGAAGTAACACAATTAATTATATTCCGCACGGTATTCCATGCTTCCGAAGAGACTAAATAGGTGTTGCCTCAGGACAGAAATGCCGTCGAATAATGAACGATTTAAAAAAATACACACTGTAGCAACTAGAGTCCACGTCATCTTTTGCTTCCAATTTTCAATTTTTTTCACTCGCAAGCGGATGACTACGACCATGAAGAAGGTGATTTAATCGTCAAGATCTGAATTCCGAGGCAGAGACTATTCCAAATAATTCTGACAAAATCTTGATAAAAATGTACACTAACATTCATCACATTGGTTACGTCATTCAAATGTATGCAACGATAACATACCTTAGACGGTCGAGAGGGGGTAGGTGTGGAAACCGCTACCGGTGCCGCGGTACTCTTAGCCTGGCCTGCAACGACATCACGCTTTGACTGAGAAACCACGGCTTCACTACCCACAGTCGGCGCACCGACGGCAGCTACCTTGGGAGGCGGTAGTGCTTTAGCCGACGGCGTCACCGGTGCAGCCGAGTGTGTGTGTCGAGTGATTGGTGGCCCAACCGGAACGGGAACCGGGGGACGTGCAGCTGCTGTGGGAACCACGGCAGCTGCTGCTGGCGCTGCTGCTGCAAGACCCATCTTGTAGCGGGGCGGCAACGGGGACGTGTAGCGAGAGCCGCCCTTAACCTTGCGCACGGCATTTATCGCCACCTCCTGCACGCAGAAACAATGTACACGTCGATTTTGGATGGGATATACTTAGATCACAATCTAGTCATAGATCTGTCTGTCATTATATATAGTTAACACATAGTATGTTAACGATCATTAATGATACACCACTTCATCTAACATGTCAAACATTTAATTTATTACCCAACCAAAATTAACCCTCTATTGCACCATGATGCATATAATGATACAAAGCAGGTGTTTATTTAACACAATATTCTTGTAGCAAATATGCATCGCTGTGCATATCAGGTACATTTCTTCACATGCTGCGTAGATGAAATAAATTATTTGGCGACATCTGGCGAATATCAGAGTAGTAGTTTGCTACCAAAAAAAATTAATTCAAGCAAAATAGGGTTAAAATTTAAAATTAATTCATGCAATAGAGGGTTAAAATGTAATTGAAAACAAATTCCACTCAAATTTGAAACGTAACCCTTCAAACACAGATGTCTATAATAAACATATCACAAATTATCGACAATATTTTATATTCATACGACTTTATGGTCAAGAAATACCATACCATTAGAAATATGACACATCAAGAAATACCGTACCTCAGCCGGCATCTCGGCCAGTTTCTCTTGAAACAATTTTTCAATAGCTTGACACATCATCACAATGTCCTGAAACAACAATCGACACACATATTACACACTAGATCTACTATGCCACACAAGCTCGCACTGGTACAGACAAGTACAGAACAGTACGATGCAGAATAGTTGATACAATATGCTACACGCATGCACACATACATACATGCACTGGATTAGACAAATGCATAGATTCACAATGTTACTCACACACACGTATGCACAATCACACTGGCACATTCAAATGCATACACAACTAGTCGCCTTCTATCCTACACGCACACAAACAAACTGACCTCTAGACTTATTAGACTATACAGTTCAAACACTGAATTCATTCATTCAAGCGACATTATTATCCATTATCCTGGCATCGAATGCAACAAGAAAACATTCTAAACCGATATGCTGAATCCACTTTGGTTCTACACAGATTCTATACAAGAACTTTAACAGTTACAAGTGTACAATTCCTCCAGATGAATTGTATGTGAACCAGTCGCAAGTGTACAATATATCTAACAATATGAACAATGAAATGAATTAAAATTAAACAAATTTTAAATCAAATTCCTAATTAAAATCGTCATACCTCGCCGGAAGTGTTGTACGTGTAACAGTTTGCGAACATCTGATTGAAGTCGTTGATGCACTCCTGGGCATTGGCATAGTAGTAGACATCGAGACGTTTCTTGATCGTTCCCATGTCCATCGGGTGCTTGATCACCGAGTAATAATCCTACATAAACAAAGAACGACAACTTTACCATGTGAATTCAAGCGTAGAGATTGCTCATCACTTAGAACTAAGGGGTTTCAAATTCCTAGGATACTCATTGAATCTACAGATATTTTTGACAGCATGCTGCAACTGTCACAGGGCCGACAACAACAACTACAAGCAATAAGCAACCATGCGTTCTGACAAAATTGTAGGGTAAATTGTGAATTCAGCAAATTTTCAGACAGAGACCAAACTTTACAGCATCACGAATTCCCACGATATCACCTAAGCAATTCACAATATATCTTTCATTAAAAAAAAATCAAACTGATATAAATATCATAAACCAATGACAACAGATTTACAAGCACAAGGCCCACTATTCAGCTAAAACTCCAAAAGCATAGTAACGGCAGTCAACTTTCCACACAGAACCTACATTCAAAGAGGACCTACAATGAGCTGCATAAACACAAGGCTGACACTAAGCTATATCTACATACATGCAGGCTGAGCTTGGTCGCGTCGACGGGTCGGTGGAACGGCCACGCGTACTGATGCTTGTGAACGACCTTCAGGACGACGTTCTTCAGGTAACTCAGCTGGTTTGTCATCCGGTACTTCTGCCCAGACTTCGGTCCTCCGGATGACCTCGGAGAGACGATTCCCGTCGCTGTTGCCCCTCTGGACACTGCTTGAGCTCCCGACGTTGCATGGCGATCCTGTTTAATAAACATCCAAGAGTTCAATAGATCGCAAAGAACATCCTATCCAACACAATAGAGACCCCCTAGTGGTTTGCTGTACCTAATAATAAAGGTCCTAATGGTAGTTATGTTAAGCTAGTGACTTCACCTTTTCGGAGAATATTTGTTTAACGACCAATTTCACAACGCAAATTTATCCGAATAAAAAATAAAAACCATGCATAATTTTTTTTTATTATAAAGATTAATAAGCTGCAAAATAAGCTACTATATCTATGTCAGTGTTATTGTATTTTGAGCTTAGATAAATCTTCCACATCTTGATTAAGCCATTATTAAGAATATCTAGGCTATAAATATATAATCAAGAAGGTTTAAGTAAGTTCAATGGTTCAAACCAACGCCAAAAATGATTGTACCTAGCCTAATTAAAATCAGCGTATATAATTAAAATTATTCCTAATCAAAATAAAGTATCTAATTAAATACATAATTAAAATCAGAATTGGTGTGACTAATCAATCTTCAATGAAAGCAAGAACATTATGTTGCATCTTCTTTGCACAAAACGCAAATAAATAATTCCATCAATGACAACTAAGCTTCACGGTTATAAATTTGTGCATCCACACAACGAAACTGTGCTCTCTAGTACTACACTATGCCTACACAATGTATGAAGAAGTTTCTTACACTGCCGGCAGATGATTCCAGCTCATCCTCCCCGGGCACCTCGTCTATCTCGAGTGCATCTGGGCTTGA
>JAQFYQ010000455.1:0-17128 GCA_034694885.1 Buchholzia appendiculata | reverse complement strand
GGCAAGGCGAGGCAGTAAAGTGCCTCAAGGCAGCCTTGAGGCAAGGCATCAAGGCCAAGGACTACATCACTGGTTTAACATATAGCATACCTATAGCATTCTCAGTGTATTATTGGTAAATAAAGTTGACAGGAATCACAAACATGTTAATTGCCATTTGATTATTACATAAGGCAATGATTAATTTCCGGGGAAGTTGGGGAACTGCAGTGCCATAACCACCCCGTAGAATCGTCACTGAATGCCCTTCAAAATTGACGTCCTTATAGGGATGTTTCAATATGTAAGGACAGTGACATCTACTGAGCATTTATAGTTTAACATTTACAGGTTTTGTCTTGACACTACACAATGCAATTTAATTGATAGGTTATTATATTACCCATTTAATTGTTTGCTTAATTTTAACAGCATCTGCTGTCATATTGACGGTTTCATGACACGTCGATGCTTAATTAAATAAGATTTGCATGTCTAGTAGTACATATACAGTGTGAACACTTAGAAAGGTCCTCGCACACGGTCACCTTTGAATGCTGTGAAAAACATTTGACGGTTTCTCGTCTTCATTGTGATTGCTCATTCATTCGGAAACTTTCAGCTGTCCCACATCACCAGTTTGAACTTTGCTCGCATGTCACTGTCTATTATATTCGTGTGCGCAGAAACCTGGGCTAGATCCCCAACCGCAGCGCAGAACGAGCGTGATAATGAAGCCAAATAGAATACAACCCTTTCAACGTCTTCTTCGTCGTTCGTCTTCTTTCTCTTTATCTCACACTCTATCTCATTCATAGCGAGCACCTGTCGTGGTTTATTTTCGGTATCTACCCTCAGAGCATCTGTCAGCCAATCGAATCAGCTCAATACAAATAGGCTCAAATGACTAATCCGAATTATGACGGACTCGCTCTCTTGGGGATCATTCACGCAGTAATTAGCGTCATCAAGACTGTTTTCTACCTCAAATAAACTAAATAATATATACTTCTATAGGTCGGTAGTACTTCAGAAATACATAATCACATAAATTAAGTCAAGATCGTTTTGAGTTTTGATAGAACTATTCAAATGGTTTTATGAAATTGTGCGTGCATGCTCCCCGGCGATTTCTGTGTTTAGCTGCCATATCTCATGGATGACTTGTCGTTGATCGGTTCTCTTCAGCTTTAAACTGATTTTCGCCGACGATATAACGATAATCCTATCGATACCACTCATCGTTATCGATACCTTATCGATAACGCTGACGATAATCTACCGATAGGGACGCCGATAAGCGGCCTAGGTGACGATATCGTGACGATATTCATCGTCAAAACGAGGCTGACTTATTAACGCGAAGAGAATTATTGACAGCGAGAGAAAATGCACCCAGCGGGCTGTAATTATTATACGCAGCGCCGAGCCATGATTGAGCCGAATAGCCTCGAACCCTACGCACCGTTTCACGTCAGTTTTCCCTTCCCTCGTCCGTGTCAGTCCGTGGGGGTACGACTGGATCGTTAGGGTCCGGACCGGGGATCCTGGAGGTCGGTCCGGGTCCGGGGGAAAGGACGAGGGAGAGCCGCGGAACGGATTTCAACGACAGATGTATGCGCAATATTGGCGGCCATATTGGACCGCAGGACGTTACGTTGAGTAGTGTACACGGTGATCTCGTTAATAGGTTGTTGTTGTGGTTAGCGAAATTGACTCGTTTACTGCACTCCTCCGAGTGAATTAGTTACTGGTCGTGATTGGAGGAGTACTAGAGTATAGGGGGCGGGGGATAATAATTGAAGTAAATATGAATGTTACGGTAGGCGGGGCCAGAAACTATTGTTGTTTTAGGAAGTATTGTCCGATCTAATTTCGTTTAATTGGATATGTATTGAAAGCCCAATTGAAACTTACGCTGTTTCTGAATTGATTTTCTATGTTGACGTTTGAAGTATCTTATCAGTGCTGTCAACCTATTACTGGATTAAACTGTGCCCAACAAACAAAATGATTTGTTTGGTTTTATCAAGTCCAATTTGACGTGATAGTAGGGTACTTGCCCCCGATTAATTCCCCTTGAACGTTGATCTCGGGCATTGCCCTCCAAGTTACGAATCTTGGTAGATTGTTTCTTTCTCCCTCTTACTTTACGGAATTTCTCTATTTTGAGCATAAATATGCGGAACACTGAATAATAATTGTTTACATTATTTGATATACAAAAATAGAAGATTGATCTAACTTTTGTTTTGTTGATGTTGTAGGAAATTGACGTATTAAAAATGTGCAACACTACAGGAAACAAGCTACAACTCAGGATTCTGATAGAAGCTTATCTACATGTGGAATAAACCATGCATCCAGTTGAACGATTGATTGTTGTACTAAATTAAAAGTTGGTACTAGTTTCTAAGTTCTAACATGAGCATTTGCTAGATAAAGACTGCTGCGTTGTTACTATTGGAGCGAGCACACTTCTAATTGCTGTTCATCTTGTGCGTATACTCGGGAGAACTTTAGCAACAGATTATTGCAATGTCATCGAAGAACTAACACATTTTATCGCCATGCCGTATCCGTCGGCATCCACTTTGAGTGGTGATTACTATTTTACAGGAAAATTGGTTTGTCAAATTAGTGCCCACCACGGCCATCGGTAAAGGACACAGCATGGACGGCGGTGGGGTTGACGGCAGACAGTCGGGCGCAGCCGGAGGCGGCTCCGCGTGCACTGTTCGTCATCTGGTCGAAGCTATTGCCAAGATTCACCGCCAGAAGCAATGTCCGAGTGTGGTGCGAATAGTTCGCGCGGTGCGCCAGGCTCTACAGTACGACATCGACAGCGACGAGGTTCTGCAGCAGCTGGAAATAGCGGCGGCGGCTGGCACGCTGCTTCGCGTGGAAAACAACGGAGTGACGTCGTATAAGGAAGTGTTGAAACAAGCGTCTACTGGCGGCGGCTCCAAGGTGATCGGCGCTGTCGCTACTCAGTCACGGTTGAACACAGAACCTCCACCAGCGAAGAAAGTAAGTCTGTTGTGATTTTGTGATTGATTGTTATTTGTTGCTCCTTGGGGTGTTTTTGATTGCATTTTTTAACCGCAGACGTAATTGTTGTTTTTCTTGTAGTAAGATTTGATCTTGGTACTGAAAATTTTTAGATAAATTTCCGTAAATGGTGTAATTGGACATCTAGGTACATTGCTAATGTCACGGTTGCAAACTTATTAATTCAACTCTCTCTCATTGAAGTGCTAGGCCTACTATGTCACTTGAGATTCACTACGCAGGATGAGCATTTTGTCTTGTACAGACCCTGCATGAAAGTGGAGAGTCATAGGTAAAATTTTGCAACATCTAAATCTTACTGAAGAGAACAAACTGAAGTCAAATGTTAGCTATGAATGATGATGATACATTGCAGTGGTTGGGGCTTACTACGGTATATAATCATTATACGAGTTAATGAAATTCTGCTTTCTAAGCTATATATCTGCACTATCTGTTTTTGTATAAAGGCACTGACTTCGAACTCGTTTGCCGCGAGACAAGATGGAATGAGTAAAGACGCGTCTGAACTGTCGTACTACAGCAGCATGGCCGCCGGCAGTGACGCAGTCAAGCGGTACACGGAGGAACAGCAACGCGCGTGCCTCTGGCCGCCGACACCAGACTACTCGGGCATGGCAGTCCTGCCATCCGCCACACCCCACCACCACGGCTCAAATCGGCACTTTGACCGGTCTGGATCGGGTCGGTTTCCCACGGGCGAGCAGTGCGGTAGCGACTTCTTCGACCCCGCGATCAATGCTGCGGCACTGTGGGCGCAGAACGTGTGTGGCGATAGAGCTCCGAGTGTGCCTTGCAATCGAACGGCTATCGAGTCTCTGTCCTGGTACGTCGGCCGGGCGTCTGCTTGGCCGTCGCCTACCAACCAGCTTGCCGTGCCTAATGAGATGGCCGCCAATCTTGCCGGCTACTCGGCAGGCTGGCCGATGGCGGCCGGAGCCGGCTCCATGTATCAGCCGATGACGTCGCCTGTGTATCCCGGCATGTATCAACCGAATCAGATGTATCACACGAGTCCGGGTGCGGTTGCATATCAGGCCGCTGCAGCGGGGAAAGATTTTAGAATGTCGAACGAAGCGACTGCGATGAATCCGTGGGGGGCAGGCGGTCGGTCGGCTGGAGGGATGGTTGACTCTGTGATGGATCCTTGGACCAGGTCGATGTGCGAGTCGTACGCGGACGCTTTCAGTAGGCAACCGTTTGTGCAGGCACCGGTGCAGCGGCAGGTGGAACAGCCGTGCATGACGGAGCGAGGTAGTGCGTCGACGGGTCTGCTGCAGGTGCCACAGATGGAACAGCAGCATTCTCTGAAATCGTCAACGACTAGTCCTCGTAAGAGGCAGTTACCGACGACGGCAGCATCTTCGGAGCTTGATCGTGCTAGTAGCAGCCACCACAACCATCATCATCAGCAGCAGCACCAACAACAGCACAATAACGCATCAGTCGATGCATATCAGATGAGCTACGAACAGTTTGTCAACCCGTCGATTAGACCTGAAGACAGAACGTCAGCTGTCCAGGGACCTACCAGTGATCAGTCTCAGGCAAACAGATACAGTAGAGATAGATCTTGTAGGAGTCAGGTACCTTCTTGCGAAGAGAAACCCCGACCGGTGACGGGCGTCGGCGATCAGCTCACGACGCCAGGTAGTCACGCAGCTTTGCAGCGGAGTAGATGCGACAAGGAGCCGAAGCATAGCGAGGGTGGTGATCCGAAGTCCTCGGCTTCGTTGAATGTGCCGGAGACGCATCGAGCGAAGGTGGAGCAGTCGGAGACACAGCAGCAGCAGCAGTCTGTCGGTGGAGTGGTAGCACAGCAGCACATTCCCAGGCAGGACCCCTTCCATCGACCAATCAGTGCAGCGCAGGCAGCTGACGAGAATTATTTTTTAGAAATAACTCCGAATATACTAACAAGTCGAACTGCGGGTGAAACGTGGGCTGGTAGTGGTGGTGGGGGTGGTAGTAGTGGTGCGGGTGGTGCTGTGCTTGATAGCTGTAAGAAATCCGACGGTAAGCAGGAACCGAGCGTTGATGCGACAGGAAATATGTCGTGCAGGTTGTCGTTCGATCGGAAGGATTTTCACGAAACTTCGACGGATAAATCCGGAAAAGACGGATTCCACGAATTACGGAAAGCATCAAACGATCACGTTGGCAGCATGATCGAGAGTGCCGATGTTCAAACTGGGTCTGATCCTGCTGACAAGATGAATGGTGATCATTCAGTCAAAGATGATGTGGTAGATTCTTGCAGATTAGATGGAAAAGTAAGTAAGTGTGAAATACTGGATCTTAAAGACGACTTTCAAATAGTAGCCGATCCTGCGAATAACAACCGTGAGTCGTTGCTTGCCACGTGTAAACTGGATAATTCTCTTCAGACAGCTGATTGTAAAACTTCAAGTGTAGTTTGTGAAAACAAGGATGAGATTAAATCGATGGAAATCGGTGCAATAGAGAAGTACATGGAAAAGGTTGACATCGAGTCTAGAGAGCCTTATAGTAACTGCGTTGCTGGCAGTGACCAGGCCGAGTTGTTGCATAAGCCTTCAGTGAAATATGATCTGTTGACGGATGGGTCTCTCGAGACTAAGCAGGGGGACGATGTCAGTAGTCGAGTAGTCTCGGAGAAGGGAACGAATGGTTTAGAGAAAGCTGATATAATTAAAGATGGCGAGGAATCATTGACCGTCGATAAGAAGCTGGAGAATCGGCATGACATTTCTGGTTCTGTTGTGCGTTGCACCAACGATGATAGTGAAGAGTCAAAATCAATCCAATCAAACGTACATCCTGGACACACTGATACGGATTACGTAGGTAAGCAAAGTAATGCAGCGACGACCAATGGAACACGAGCCATTGAGAACATTGCGTGTGTTAGCGAGTCGCCGAGTGAAGAGTCTACTAGCGGAGCTGACGGTGATTCCGGTATGTGTCGTGAAGACTGTTCGGATAGAACCGAAGAGCCGGCCGAATGTAACTCGTTTGACAGTACGGAATTGTCAGGTGAGAGCCGGCCGGATAGCCGACTATCTACTCCTAGCTCGGATTCGCCGTCGTCGTCTGCTTCTGCGGATCAGAACGCTAGTCGTTGGATAAACATGGTCTCAGCTGCTGTAACATCACTACAGACAGGCGCAGCCTCGGCCTCACAGGGAGTCAGCATCGAAGACATCGAGCGGCACGTACGGTTCTCGCACAAGATGAGCGAAGCCGCTTCCACACAGCTTCCACGGCGTGTTCGTGCGTCCGTGAAGAAAGCCGTGGAAGCCGGGCGGCTTCGTTTGCGGCGTGCGCTGTATTATTTGGTGCCTGCTCCTTTGGTTTTAGTTGCTGATGAGGATGAGCCCAGACCAAATGGTGAAGAGTTTTTGCCAGTAGGTGGGATTGAAACAAGGGAAGATGGGGAACAGATTTTGTCTGAAGGTGGAGTAGAGGTTAGTGCTGGTCGAGGACGAGTACCATTGAATAGCGACGAAGACCCTGAAACAAACTGTTCTACTGAGGTATGTACACAAACCATTGCTATAAGCATGATATTAAGCTTGCCGTTCTATTTTCTTAACCTTCCTTCTTTTGTTTATACATCGATACAAGTTTCTATTTTTTAAAAGTTGGTCATGATCGTTTGTTTTCTACATAATCTTGCAGATTTTAGGTATAAATTTCGACAAGGACTTCTTTTAAGTTTGAATTTGTGGCCGTAATCCAAAAGATTAGCTTATGCAGGTGCATCTCTCTGTCACTTCTCTTGTACAAGCAGTGAAACAAAAACGCTCTTTCAATGGGTTTGCAGTGAAAAGAAAACTTCCATCTGTTTATGTTGTTTGACGTGTTCATCTTGGTTTAGAAATTGCTTTAACAAGTCCACGTGTCGTTGTAATTCCTTTGGCTATTACACTCTTTCCCAGTCTTATTGTTGCTAGAGCCACGCTTATTGGAAATATTTCGTTATTTGTATGCTCTCTGGCATTTCTATTGTAACTTGTGAGCTACTTGTTTAAATATTTCAAACTCTAATTTCATTGTTAAATGGTTTCAACTTGCCCGAGTTTAAAATAAAAATGAGAGTGCATAATCATTCACATACCTACCATCACTAATGGTTTGTCCTTACTGAAGTTTTAACCTAAGTAACGGTTTTTGTATCCACAACATAACGCAGATAAAGTATGTTGGTCCTTGGTGGCTCCTTTGCTTTGAGCAAAGACAGCTTTGTATTTTGATTGAAGAAGAGTGCAAAATCCTAAGTGATATGAGATGAACTGTTGCTTCACAGTTTGTTTGGTATCATAAATTGTGTTGTGGTTTTGAAGATAGTTTAAAAAATACTAGATTTGCAATGAATTTCACCAGAAGATAGTTTAAGAAATACTAGATTTGCGATGAATTTCACCAACCCCCATTTGAAGCTGATGAATTATTCCTTAGGTTTCGGTTTGTGGTTCGATTAAGAGCTGAGTTTTAGTGAAAGGATTATTTCCATATATTAGACTTATGGAACGTGTCAAACGAGTACTAAATCGCCAGTGTCAATTAACATAAGATTTAATCCTGTCTTATGAATATAATCCTGTCTTATTAATACAGTCCGGTTCCAAGTACCAGTTTGTTGAATTACAAATCTCACTGTATGTGTATGGTGCCAGCCTGCCTGCCCGTCTATTATTTAATTACGAATAGATGTTAAGGGATGACCAGATAGCTCATTGGTAGCGTGCTCGACTCGTAACCCAGAGGTTGCGGGTTCGAATCCGCCTCGGGAGTGTTGTCTGGTAACAAACTTGAGCAAGTTGTTCACGTCCCATTGCCTGTACAGGAAGGACCTTTGGCCACCCACCCATGCTCATCTGGTCTAGTCGGTCGGTGGTTAAGTCGTGTGTAGTAATACGTAAGACAAATAACCATCGCCAGGACCTGCCTTCGGACAGGCACTATCATCATCATCATCATTGTTTATAGTAACTATAATCATCACCGCAAATCATCAGTAATTAGCCTCAATTTTATTTATTCGATGACATCGACGTAGACATGTTCGTATAAAACTTCCCTTCCATAACAAGAAGAAAATGAACACCAATAGCACAGTACACATCTCACTGTCATTCACGACCTGCCCAATAAAAGATTTCTTGGTGAGACAAATTTTTGTGAGAAAAAGCATGAAAATGAACCTGTCAAATATCACTGGCCAAATAACCACAAAAATCGCATCACAATAGTTTTCATCATTTTGCATAGACTTTTTCCATGCAAGTGCTAGAAGCAGATAAGATCGAGATTGCTCAAGTCATGTATAAACTTAGATAACTATCAAACTACCTGCATGTATTTAATAAGAAGTGTTTAACAACTGAAACTTCTGGTATTCAAAATCTCACTGCTTGTCCAGGAAATCTTCTCATGACTTTCAATACTCTCACAGCTCGGCTTGTCGAACGATTAAAATGTACCATTCACAGACTTTTAACGACTGAAATCAAAACAGACAAAAATTGAAACAGACCTTTCTTGTTGCGAGGTCTCTTACGCACACAAACGCATATCTGATGGTCTACGATTGGGTCGTTCGCTGTGATTGGCCGATATTCCAGAGTCTTCCGAAACTCTCTGTGAAACAATAACAGCATCAGCTAACTTAAAACAAAACTAGTTAATAATGCTACTTATGATAACAAGATCTGAAACAAATAGAGCAGCATTTAGAAACATCATCAGAAGGTAAAGTTTATCAGCATGCATGTATCTACTTCAAATCAAACCACTACAAAACATTTCTTTCGCATCTACCTCAATACTTTCTGCTCCCTCTCGTATTATTTTGAATTAAATCGTTTGCTATCTCACCATCCTGTTTGTATTATTGATACTTCTAGAATATAGATACTTCTAGAATAAGAATACTTCTAGAATATAGATGCTTATAGAATATAGATACTTATAGAATATAGATACTTCTAGAATAGCCTATAGATACTTCTAGGATATAGAGACTTCTAGAATATAGGTACTTCTAGAATATACAGATCCATTGAAGCATGCTCTACATTACTGCTAGAATTACCCTCAAGATTATTCTAAGTAACTGTGATTAGACTTGCAACGAGAATTTTATACAAATGGTACAAACATCTCAATGATTCACAAGAACTCATCACTTTCATTTTATAACAAACATAGCGAAAAGTTACAGAACCAGAGAGTCGGGGCTGGACGTACTTAATCATGGCTTCGAACTCCCAGTTCGGCTGGCTCGTATCGTTCTCCGCCTCGAACTGTTCGCGCACTGCCACCTGGCGCGCTCTTCTGTCCGCCCGACGCTGTTTTATCTTCTCCACTTCCTTCACACAGTTTGACTTCTTCAGGTCTACACAGGCCAAACTCAACATCATCATACGGAGACTTAGATCACACAATCCATTCTCCTTCATACTAACGTGTTGCAGCACACAAGGATACAGCAGGATTGAGAACTGTACAACTACATCACAGGCAAGATAGGGACGAGTCACTCTGCATTGAAGTCAATTACAAACATTTCTCTAATGATTTCTATCTACCTACCCCATAAAGTTTTCTCCTGTGTTGGGGAGAGGGGGGAATTGAAAATACTGCCAATGCACAGCCCGTTAAAGGCATGTCGTAAGAGGCAACTATGGAATAGTAGTCTGATCAGAGCTGTGATATGAGTGTAGACCATCTGCTCTTGGTGCTTTCATGGTGATAAGTTTGCTGCCGCTACCGAATCAAAAGCAAAATTGCTTGAGGAAGAAAATCTCTCATTCCCATTATGGGTTGGCCAAGGATATGCGGCCGTTAAAACCCAGTCACAAAGAGGCCTCAAGGACATTACGTTCAAACTCTTACTGACAAGGCAAACTGACACAAAACATTGATGATGATGATTCTATTTATAATTTCAAATAATCAAGATAAGAAAATATTCTAGATGCTTATGACACACATCAAAGATACACTTTAAAATTATTCATTACAATTCAATTAATTCACATCCAAATATACTAGTTTGGACTAAGTTTGGACTAAGATTAAAAGAACACCAACAATTTCTTTAATTAAATAACTCCTGACAACTACAAATAAAGATTCAACATTTTGTATTTTCAATTCCTTAGTTTTCACAGACTGAAATAAAAGTAATAATTAAACACATGCAGAAAAATAAGCAGATAATTAAAAATACATGTAGAAAAATAAGCAGATAATTAAAAATACATGCAGATAAATAAACTGATAATTAAAAACACATGCAGATAAATAAGCAGATAATTAAAAACACATGCAGATAAAAAAAGCTTATAATTAAACACATGCAGATAAAAAACTTATAATTAAACACATGCAGATAAATAAGCTGATAATTAAATACAGGCTGCTAAACAAATGGAATGTAAAAAACTGAGTTACGGTAATGAAGGGGCAACTATTGAGATCTTTATCCTAACAACCACTATACTCAATCTTTAATTAGAAAAAGAAAGATACAATTCATCTAATTCATAGCAATTAATTCAATAAGAAAAAAACATTGCAGCTTTAACTTATATCCAATAGGAAACAACAAAAACTCGCTTAGCTAGAAACACAATTATGAAATGAACGCAATGTTGTAATGTTCAGTGTAAAGATTAAACGTTCGTACATGCTTCTCGTTTCTTATAATCGGAATCATGTCCTCCGTCCATGTCTGGCGGAGACGAGTCCCGTCCCGGAGAGACTACATTGTAGACTCGTCCAGGAGGGGTGGAAGGTCGGTCAGACAGACGGTGTGTGGGGGAGGCATTGCCCCCACGCCCGGGATGGGTTCCGTTATCACTGTTGAGCTGAAGACCTCCGACTCTTTGCCTTGAACCCTGCGCTGAGTTTACTAACAACATACACAACATGTCTTCGTCGTTATCATCTTTATCGTTTCATCGTCTTCATCATCGTCATCCTGAGCGTCATCTTGATCGTCAATCTCGTTAGCAAAGACAACATCAATGAAAGTTAGATTTCTCATCAGCATCGATGAATAACATTACAATTTTCGCAACATTTTAAAACACAAAATTTTTGGGCCATTCCATTTTCAATGTTCGCCTTAGGTATATTTCGCTTCTTACACACCATACGTTACCACTCGAGGTAATATAGATCCAATACAAGCCTACAATAATCACCTGTACACTGTACATGTGTGGTATGGTAACAGAGTTATTGTACATGCAAGTATAGTACCCTACTGTGCAAATGGTACCCAGTGATTACAAATACAAATCGACAAGGCAGTAAATTTGAGCTGCATATACAAGAACACATAAACAACACATTACATTGCTGTGTTCTCTGATAAGCCTTTGATATCTGACAGTGCTGAAAGTGATGCTTTCAAATGGTTGACTTCATATGGCACATAACGCACACTAAAATAACGCCATCTTACATAGTGTAACGTAACGAAGTTGACTTTCACTCATCTCCTCAGTAGATCGGTAGCACTGTCGAGTTCATATTATATAGTTATGCCTAATTACCATTGTGCACAACACTCATGTGCACTTGTAACACTCATGTGCACTTGTAACACTCATGTGCACTTGTAACACTCATGTGCACAACACTCATGTGCACAACACTCATGTGCACAACACTCATGTGCACAACACTCATGTGCACAACACTCATGTGCACCTACAAGTATGGAACACTGAAAAATGTTAGCTAGCCGAAACGTCGCTAGCGCAGATAAAGTTTGAAACACTTCACCAAATTTCTCCAACACATAGAAATCTTTAAATTCCAGTGACTACATTCAGAACCAAAGAAAGTGCATGTTCAACTGTGAATAGATCACAAGACTGTTGCAACGTGAAAAGTGATGAGATTCACTTGTGATTCATTTCACATTCAGAACAGGCAAAATCTTTGGACAGCTTGACAATATCTTCGAGTCATTTTAATATATGCCAAAAAAAGAAGATAACTGTGTCATTTAGCAAACAGGTCTGAACGTTAAAGCCAAAGCCAAGCCATATAAAAGTTTAGGTTCAAAGGGTAATGCCGACCCTAGCGTCAAGCTTGTTGATGAAAACATGTGTATTCTTTCAAACGGATTTGGGTGCATGATAATCAGGTTCGTGAAGAGAAATAGCACAGGAATAGCTTTAAAAGGAGATTAACAAAAATAGTACGGAACAATACAGCAACGGAATTCCTTTAAAGCAGGCCTAATTCATTCATAAGCCAGCAAAAATATTAAAGATACAAAACTATTCACGGAAAGAAATTGAATTTAGAACACAAGCAAAGACGCATGAACTTCTAGAGATATTCAATGGATAATAAAAACCATTTATGAATAATTAATTATCAAATTACGTCACAGAAATGTACGCAGAGGAAGAAGAAAGTATGCGAAGCGAGTGCAAATAGGGCATATGCAAATCGAGTAGACTGAAGAGACGACAGTACTGTAGTAGCAGCAGCAGCAATCGAATTAGAAACCAAGCTCAAAGAAATCTCTCCGACAAAAGTTCATAAATGCAAATAAGCTCCAGATCTCAGTTCAGTCAGGGTCGGCTCTTTCTCTCCACTAACTTTTCTTCTCCATTCCTTATGATCCATGGCTTCGAAAAGCTCTTGACATACAATCTTTGCATCCATATATCTTCTTCAGTTGCTCTTCTGATTTTCCCTTAACTTGCAAGTTTACACATCTCTCATCCGTAGGTGTCCAAGCCACCGTCCCAGTCTGTTCATTCTTTACTGAAACAGTTCACTGTATCACGCAGGGCCGTAGCCAGACATCATTTGAAAGGGAGAGGTTTTTGGTTTCCATCAAATTTCGACGACCTTCATTTACGATTTTCACTTGGTGGCTTGAGCACCAACAAAATTTAACAACCTCATTTTCAGTTTTATTCTTAACGAAACATCATAGATTTTAATCAAAAAAATTAAGGGTGGTTTGAAACTGAAATGAAGGTGCGTGGCTACGGCCGTGGTATTGCAGATAAATATATTGGCTAAAGGTTGAGATATATAAGCATCAGAGATCCATCCAATATAAAACTGTGCACCGTGCAAATGAAACACCACAAGTGCGCATAATTATTGGTGTCGATGTGTGTATGTAAAGAGAATGAGGAATTGCAACATCAGTTAATTACCCGATCCAGTGTTGGGTCCTGGAGAAAACAGATTTAAATAACAATAGCATAAACCCTTACTAACAAGGAACTATCTCTAGGCGTTAACGGCTAAATTAATGATGACAAAAGAATAAAATTTAATGTTTAATTAACGTTTAATGTGCACAACAATACAAATTCACAATATTTCAAAATAACTCCAGGAAATGATTAGACAAATCTTGCACATATGCTTAAAACTATTTAGATAAATTAGTCATTATCGATTTCAAGTATCACAAGAGTTTAAGTATGTATGTATGTATGTAACACTTCCTATGCACACATGTTGCAATGGTAATGCCCTACATAACAAATCACCGATGTAGGAAATTATTTTAATTAGAAATAATTACAATATATATCCCGCTGGAATATATAATTAAATTAAATGTGAAAAAAATATAAAATATGAATCTGTCATAAATCCGATTGCTTTGACACTGTATTTTACCTGCATATATCTAATGCAAAAGTCAAATTCGTACAAAGTTATCTGAATAACATTTCTGACAAAAATAAATAACCATATATGTAGCGTTCTTAATATAAAATCCAGCTGGTCACCCTAAACTTGAAAATAATTAAAAATAAGCTTAAATAATCTACATAAAAGTACAGTAAAATAATAATTGCTTCAGAATATTTTATGACAAACTATCAGTTGTAAAACAATATAACTTTGATCCTACGAAATCTTAACTCTACTGTCATCTTACGTAGATTCTGTATAAAGTCTACTTACGCCTAACTCTACGCTATCTTACGGAGGTTCTGCATGAATTCTACTCATGCCTAACTCTACGCTATTTTACATAGATTCTACATGAATTCTACTTACGCCTAACACTGCGCTATCTTACGGAGGTTCTGTATAAACTCTACTTACGCCTAACACCACGCTATCTTACGGAGGTTCTGTATAAAGTCCACTTACGCCTAACTCTACACTATCTTACGTAGGTTCTGTATAAAGTCTACTTACGCCTAACACCACGCTATCTTATGTAGGTTCTGTATAAAGTCCACTTACACCTAACACCACGCTATCTTACGTAGGTTCTGTATAAAGTCCACTTACGCCTAACTCTACACTATCTTACGGAGGTTCTGTATAAACTCTACTTACGCCTAACACTTCGCGGTGTTTCCCTCACTCCCCCAACCGATGGTCTTCTCTCGCCTCCATTCTGTACAGTCAGACAAACAACAAAAACATTATAGCCACATTCTTTTACAATTAAAAACAAGCAACAGAACACTATTAAGTACTACATTTCTTTACTATAAAATAAACAATATACAGTGTATGTCAATATTACAACAATCTGCTAACACAAAATAAACTAAAGAACAGTTTAACTTATACAACTAGATCAGCAGGGGCAATAAATAACAAGGCATACCGTAGACGCTGTGATATAACTGACATACCTACACTGTGACATAACTGACATACCTACACTGTGACATACCTGACATACCTACACTGTGACATACCTGAGAATCGTAACTTACCTGAGAACCGTGATTGCTGGCTGGAAATAGTTCTGGATTCAGTTCATAGATGGCCTCCACTTCAATCTACAATCAAAGAATAAGTCTTTACCATTGGCTTAAATATAAATCATCAATATACCAGTACAATGGCAATTAACATGACACAGCTATGCAGCATGAAATAATTTCTCATTTGCAGGCCACCTACTTATGATTTCAAGCAGAGTCACTGTCAAACTATGTTATGAAAACTGCATGTATACATCACCAAGTGTCTTTAAGATTCACTTGCAACTCCTTTAACTTGAGCTACCGTATCAAGGTTTAAAATTAGTATTTTACTTCACATCGCGAACTTGAACAATTATAACCAGTGTCGGCCCCAAGTTTTGTCAAACATAATGGTCAGAGAGATAACCAAACAAAACATGTTGGTGCTGATGGCAATGCTGATCAGACATACACGTAGTTAGTTCACATCTCGATTTAAAAGCCATGCTTTGTGATTTACCCTGGTCACAATATACCAACAATTACGGAACAGGTCTACGAAAGAATTACGGTACCGATGAAAGAATTTGAAGCAGGTGATAATGCACCGAGCGTATCAGTACGGTATTGACATATCTGAAGAACTCATGATTGCAAGCAGACAATTTGCAAGATCATGTTTTGACGAGACGAGCTTAAAAAAGCTAAACAGTAGAAATATCTTTATCCCGCAAATGTTTAAATAATAACATAAACACAACAATTACAATCTAGTCTACATCATCTCCACATTAGGGTTACGATAGCCAAACCTCGCCAGAGCACAACCAGAAAAATCTCACGCCAATAGCTAATAATAAGCATTCAAATCTAAGCGGCATCAAGTAATCTCGTTCACCTCTTTCCCTTTTGTTTCACCGCGTTCAAACCATTCAACCGTGACGCTCTGAGCCTCTTCGCTTACACCACTAACCACGGCTGAATGAACGCGTCCTAAAACATGAACATATGCAGGTAATTACAAACATATCAATATCAAAATAAGATAACAGAGCAATCAACATTCGCATAATTTGATATGTACAATATTAATGTACATACATGATACTTACTGTAACCATAACTCATATGAAAAATAACATTAATTAATTAATTTGAATAACATACTTATACAGTTCATTTATTTAATCCAGATATGAAATGAAGGCCCAATATAGCCTATGTGTGCTGACGTGCCGTTAAACACCAATCAATCAATCCAGATATGAATACAAAGACAAGTCATAATACACGTTTTGTTTATTTATAAATTTGCCATTTAAATTCGATTAGGTCAACACCGGCTTCATACATATAACTTCTTCGCATTTAATAATATTTTTATTTTACAACATACATAAATCGCTTTTATGTCAAATATAAAACGTTGTTATTTTAACATTAAAGCAACATTAAAATAGGAGAAAAGATCATTATGATCATGTATACCGTCCGTTCTTTTTATGTCAACATTGACGCCGATTTTCAGTAATCCCATATCCATGTCAGCCGCCTGCTGTCTAACAGCTTCTACACGAACAGCAGAAAGAGCCGATCATTCGCTAATTACACGAGGGATCCGCCAGGTGGCAACCAGTTACCTAATCCTTCTACACCCCGTTATTTTAGTCACCTAAAATATGCGCACAGAAAAATATGCAAGAATCAATAAATCGCATGAATCATCTCGCTATTCGCCAGATGACAGCGCCTATGACAAATGATTTTATAATTGATGAATAATTGATTGATTGAAATGTACAAATCAGGGCAGATTTTAGTCCCTGAGTCACAAATGATTGTCATTTAATGACACCGATCTGATTTGCGCGACAGGAGGAGGTTCAGGGGTCGAGTTTCTGATGATTTATGAAAATAATTCGAGAATTATCTGATTAACTTTGCGGTGCCATCTTGCGAATGGAATTGAATAGATTTATGTTGTTGTTGTGTACTGTTTCTTAGTAACGACGCTGGTGCCCATTTCCATAAGCTCAATGAAACCGCAGTTAGGCCTACGGTTTTCTTTATAATTGATGAAAGAAAAGGTTACAGCGCGAAAGACATCAAATCCATGTGGCCATTGTCCGCATGTGTCTCCAGCAATAGCGTCAAGACAAGGTTATTCCAAGACTGTGAATCATGCATAATTAATAGAGACAAATAGTCTTCAGGCATGTTTTGTTATTGAATATTATAGTGGAGTAGGCCCAGTAAATGTTGTTGGAAGGATGAAATAAGCCGTTTTTGGATAAGTCTTCTATAATTAGCTATTCTATGTTTTTATCAGCTGTGAGTTGCAGAAAATCCTCTTGTACTGTATAAAATGTCTATGAATTTCG
>JAQFYQ010000454.1:0-17160 GCA_034694885.1 Buchholzia appendiculata | reverse complement strand
GACGCTGGCGTACTGACCTGCACATGGTTAAAGTGGAAGCCGCACCTGATTCTGGTGCACTTTTCTCCACATGCTAGTCGTTAACATAGGAGCTGGTGCGGTTTCAGACGAGTGTCTGAGTTTATATATATATATATATATATATATATATATATTATATATATATATATAAGTAATAAAAGTGATAATTACTAATTATCTGTAAAATTAATTAATAAACTGGTGCTCATCAATATAATGTTGTGCATCATTCTCGTGTAGTTGAAAATGATTAATGATAAAAATCACTCATTATTTACTTGACAATTTGGCTGGACCATGAAACCAGCTGAACTCAATTCGTTGTTCTGTGGCAATATACTGTGGAACAGTCATCTAGGCACTTTTAATATGCAGCCAACGAGTGGCAATTGTAAGTACAGTGATCAGAAACAATATAAACAAATTAACACCAACTGACATGTGCCACGCTTCAATACATTTGCGGACTGCTACTTCACCTAAATGTGGATAAACGCCAAGCTATGAGCATGAACATAAATAATATTATAATTGATTAACTACATTCAGTGAATAGGCTTATATGGCAGGCAATTGTATTAAAAAGTTAAGATGTGTACGTATAGTACTATTTCTCAACCGCCATTTTGTAGCACAGGAGGCTATTTACAACCAACTTGGGAGAGTCTGAGCCTGCCATTTGACCGAAGTTTGCGCAATTTCGTGTAGAAAGTTAATGTAGGCTGAGAACAAGAGTGGTGACAAGTGTCAAATAAGGCGGAAAGATTAGAGTGAAACTTTCGTAATTTTTTTTCTAAAAGTAAACGCACCCGCCATCTTTTGGATGCGTTCGTTAATTCTCCAGTCAATATGTATTGTTGATAACATACTAAAATTTTACTTGATTTAATCAGAGCTACTCAGGTTAATATTAATAAGCACAAAACAGGTTTTGATGCTAACAGCTTACTGTATGTCGTTATAAGAAATCGTTATAAGAAATATGTTGGATATAAATTTGGAACCTCCACGCTTATCATCCCGAAAATCAAACTTTATCAGAACTCAAATAATACTACCTGTTCTTCGCGTAGTACTCGACCCACTGAAATCTGGACCCGACCGTCCTAATTCCTAAAAATGTTTACCCGACCCGACCCGTGTGTCGGGTTGGCCCGACCCGACCCACGTCCAACTCTTTGACATATCAATATTTGCGATGGTATAATGTTCTTGCATTCTTCTGTCGTGATTGTAGGGGCGTTAAAGCTGTTCACAGCACATTTCGAGATGCTTGCAGATGGGGATTCTTGAAAGAAAATGAATGTGATACGTCAAGCTTTGCTGAAAAGTGTTTGCCACATAAATTGCACATTCCAGGGAGGAAAAGGGAATATGTCGTCAAAGATTTTGATGGTATGCTTTTCCAACTTTCACGTTCGTTATACTAATAGTTAACTAAGATTCAAAAACAGATCCAATTTTTTTCCTAGAATATATTTTCTCTATTTATTTGTACAAGTAGTCTAGTCTACTACTGTATGATCAATGCAAACTGAATAGAACTGAATAGAACTTGAATAGATCTGAATTTATAACTGCTTTGTAATGAATATCGAGTTTGCTTTATCATCTGTATTTGTGAAATTTGTTTACTGTCTTTGCTTGGTTGAACTATTGCCTTGATTACTGAATTGGCCTTAAATAAAGCAGACTTAGTTTAGCTCGTAAGTGGTTGTGGTGTCGTTATTATTCGTTCAGCTAAATGAACTAAATGGCAATGTTTCTTTAATGGAATCCTAGTTTTTGCTCATAGCTTTGGTTAGACGGTATTACTACTTTGAGAGTCATTTTCTAATTCAAATGTTGGAGATCTCATATTCATATATGAACCATGCCGATATCTGATATATTTATATGTGATTAATGGTGAATATGTATAGAGGTTTTGCACAGCTTTTCATAGCCTCGTTTTCATTTTGCGCAAACATACCCTCAATTATTAATTCCAATAGAGTTTATGAGAAAATACATTATGTAGAATCGATAAATGTTTATTAAAGGTGTCCATGTGCAAAAATTTCATGTTTGAAAATTGCATTATTTTGACATGTAATAAAACTAAATAATTTTGTCAATATTAATTTAAATTTATTAAATAAATTTATATAGATATATTATAGTATATTTTGTCATTTGTAGTATCTGTGGTCAAGTAGAACTAAATGACGCTTAATTGTGGCCGCCATGAACTATAACTGGGTTAATACGTTAACAGTGAAAAATGACTTGCAGATTTGTGCAACTTTTTCTACTCAGGTTAAATTACAATTCAAGCTATTAATTATCCCAAAATATTCTAATTACATTAAAAAAGATGAAAATAAAAATATTTAAAATATGAATACTGTACAGATTCAAAATTTAGAATATTTGAGAGTATTCAACGTTAAAATAAAATTTATTTAATGAATTTAAGGTATTTTGAACAAAAAAAACGCTATTGGAATAAATGATCAGATATGCCCAAAATCCAAAATTTAAAAACTTTATGACGTTTCATTGTAAATGGTCTATAGAGCTCAGGTTCTAGATATCATGATAGTGTGACATTTCTGGCATAGTTACTCAAATATTTCCAAGTAGGCTACTGGATACTGAAGTATATTTGTTCCAGGTATAATGTATGCTTAAATTCTGCCAAAAGCTAGCTCTTACATGCGCGACATTTAGCCAGGAGTGATTGGTTGAATGTTGCCGGATATGTTGTGCGGAAGTGTTGTTGCATGCCGAATGCCGTGCCTGTTGTGTGTTGCCTTACCTGCTGTACATTGCCTTACCTGCTGTACTTTGCCTTACTTGTTGTACGTTGCTTTGCCTGTTGTACATTGCCTTGCTTGTTGTACGTTGCCTTACCTGCTGTACTTTGCCTTACTTGTTGTACGTTGCCTTGCCTGTGATACGTTGCCTTGCCTGTGATACGTTGCCTTGCCTGTAGTACGTTGCCTTGCCTGTGATACGTTACTTTGCCTGTGATACGTTGCCTTGCCTGTTGTCAGTGTATTGTATGTTGTGTTCGGCCATTCAGGTGATATAGGTCGGTCTCTTCGTATGCCGCAGTTGATAGACATTGCGGCACAGATTGCTAACGGCATGGCGTACCTCGAGTCTCAGAACTACATCCATCGCGACCTCGCTGCACGAAACATCCTTGTCGCAGAGGCGAACAACGTAAAGA
Source organism: Buchholzia appendiculata (assembly GCA_034694885.1). Classification (NCBI taxonomy): domain Eukaryota; kingdom Metazoa; phylum Annelida; class Clitellata; order Enchytraeida; family Enchytraeidae; genus Buchholzia; species Buchholzia appendiculata. Next base: position 13,922 of record JAQFYQ010000454.1, on the reverse strand, counting down.
TAGCTGACTTCGGTCTGGCGCGAGTCATTAAGGTACTGTGTGCTGGTTACCCCTTGAATGTCTGATGTATTGTTATGTGTACTACTTGTACATTGTAGAGGTCAAACATGGAAAAGAAAAGCGACTGTTGGAAGCGTATAGCCGTTGCTTACAAGGAAGACTAATAATTAGTGATGATGATGATGACTGATGATGATGATGATGATGATGATGATGATGATAATTATCTAAAGTTAGGGCTTGTCTGTAGGTGCACTATATTCTTAGCTGTCACTGAGTAAACGTTAGAAGTTGAACAAGTTAATAGACTATTATCACGATTATTGCCTTTTGGATGGGTTCCTGTATTTGCCTGGTTTAACCTCATGAGTAGCTCGTTCTCGGTCACTTAGCCACACTGCAGAGCAGTGCCAAATCCTGAGTACTTTGTGGATGTCAACCTATTTACATGTCTTTTCAATCAGCATTTATGATCAACAACAGCTTATAGTCTTTCCTTGTGAGGAAGGGTTAGACATAAGACGCATGGAAAATCACAATGATCAAGATATATATTAAGTTACAAGCAGCTGTTGGCAAGATGCGGAGTTAATGAATGAATGACCTAACAAACTATCATTTCCTGCAAGAATTCAGATATAACTGTTGGTTAATTTTTCTAAATATCTTGTTGCAATGTTATATTTTGGATGTAGGTTAACTATGATTAGTCTTATTGTTTTGTCAATAGGAGGATGAATACGAGGCTCGGGTGGGTGCGAGGTTCCCCATCAAGTGGACGGCCCCCGAGGCTGCAAACTACAATCGGTTCACGATCAAGTCGGACGTCTGGTCGTTTGGAATCCTCATTAGCGAGATTGTCACGTACGGCCGGCTTCCTTACTCAGGTAATTATAGACACGTACGCCGGCTTCTTTACTCAGGTGACTATTGCCATGTACGGCCGGCTTCCTTACTCAGGTAATTATAGACACGTACGCCGGCTTCTTTACTCAGGTAACTATTGCTGCATACAGCCGACACCGGCTTACTTACTAGTCACGTATGCCCGGCTTCCTTACTCCGGTGACTATTGCCACGTACGGCCGGCTTCCTTGTTCACTGCTCAGGTAACTATAATCACGTACAGCCGGCTTCTTTATTCAGGTAACTATTGCGATATACAGCCGGCTTCCTTACTCAGGTAATTATAGACACGTACAGCCGGCTTCCTTACTCAGGTAACTATAGTCACGTATGGCCGGCTTCCTTACTCAGGTAATTATAGTCACATGACCGGCTTCCTTACTCAGGTAACTATAGTCACGTATGGCCGGCTTCCTTACTCAGGTAGCTATTGTCAGGGTCGGCTTTCTTATTGTCACGTACGCCGTACGGCCGGCTTACTAAGGTAGCTATTGTTACGTACGTCCGGCTTCCTTATTCGAGTAGATTTTGTCGTGTACAGTTATTTACTGCAGTAAGGTAAAGTGTGTGGTAAAAGAATCAGAGGAAGGCCAAGACTTGTGTGGGCGCATGACATCATAGGATGTACAAAACTCGCGATATACAAGGAGATACAAAAGACTGCAGAAGATAAATGAATGGAAATCTGTTGGTTATGATGGTATCTTGTATCAACTTAGTATTATATTTATCGAGTTTGTTAATCAGAGACCTGAGCACTTAGTTTTTCATTTAATTGAGACCACCTTGTGTTGAAGGCATCTATAGTCCATTGGTGGTGGATAATGTTTCATTGCTGATCTGTGCTTTGTACTGACGGTTAACTGTTATAATTACTGAACGTCTTGAAATCCTTGCATTGATCCCATGTGTGTGTGTCCAGGTATGACGAATGCCGAAGTCCTGCATCAGGTAGAGCACGGATACCGTATGCCACGACCGCCCAAATGTCCTCAGGCACTCTACGAGATAATGCTGGACTGCTGGCGACACAACGACTTTGAGCGACCGACCTTCGAGACCCTCCAGTGGCGCCTAGAGGAATTCTTTACACTGCCAACGAGCGAGTACCGCGAGCCTTCGGAGCTCTCCAGATAGCCACAGTCTTCTGTAGCGATTACCGGAAGCCTTCGGAGGTTTCCAGATAGTCACCGTCTTTTGTGCCGGATTCTATATCGGGAGTCGCCTAAGCTTTCTGGATATAGCCACCGTTCGCTATTTCGAGTAGCTGTCGGAACTCTCCAAATAACCAAATAACCACCGACTTGTCTGTCGGCAACTGTAACATCCGCTGGAAGTTCTCCGAGTTCTCCCTAAGATTTGATTAAAACCGTGACAGCCGTGCAGTGGGTAGCGGTATTGATTGCTTCTCAGAATCCATGCTGCCTTTTGACTTATGTTCAAAGTAGCTGAATTCTTGGTATAGAAACTTTTTTTCTGTAAATGGATCCAATAGGAAAGTTTAAATCAAGTATAAGTTATATTGCTGGTCAATGGCTCATAATTTCTCCAAGTTGTACCTACAGAGACTTGTGATTGTTCGGAGTGCAAAGGTTATAGGTCAGAGTGCATGAAGGACTTTCTTTACTTATCTAGACTCTTTCTACATTTACGCCTATGTATGTCAGAACTTTCGATAAACCTCGATATTCATATGTGAAGTTTATTTACACCTGGGTATGTTTATATAATATCTATCTGTATATGTATGTATATCCTTATATAGATATCTATATATACTTATTGGCAGTAAATGTATATTTGGATAGGATTATATATGGTATGTATTAGGATTATACTTGGCGTACTTTTGACTGCATAGAGAATGTGTAAGAAATTAAGCAGGCCCTTGGCCCGGATTTAATTTCGGAGAATTTTTTACTTCCAAAAATATCTGACTACCTTTATTGAAAAGTTTTCTTTTTGGAGGTGGGGGTTGACGTCCTCAATCAAATTTACAACCGTTTTAAAGAAAATGTCCCTAAACACATCGAACATTTTAAATAAAAGAATCGTTTCAGTGTAGGGGTTGGTTGAATCTGTAACCCCCCTTTGATTACGGCCCTTATTGATCGAGACATGATCGCATGTCGTGCTTTGTTGATTGAGCATTCCGTGTCCCAGTTATGTAGGCATTATTTTTGGCAACAGATCGTGTGGCACTGTACGTAGCGAGAAGTGCCAATGGTACTAGGACTATAATTGAATTATGTTTGTAGTGTAATCGTGTGTTGACAAATACGCAACAATCGTGTAACTATGGGAGTGAACCTGTACATATGTCGTGATTGTCTGTAATTATTGTCTGTTCTGTGTAAGACTTTGTCTTTTTTTAGAAATACGACTTGGCTTTGTTCCAAGAGTGCTGCATCTTGCATTTGACGTGTGAATATAATGTTGGTGTTTCTTTAATTAATTCTGCAATTGTATAGAGAGATATGCATGGTTGAACATAGTACTTTGTAGTTTGAATATGTTCTATGCAGTTGCAGTTTTCAATTTTAATCTTGCATTTCCTAGTTAGTTACAAATATTGCTGTGATAGTTAAAAGGTTTGTAGATGATAGTTGCAAGTAAAGTTAGATCGTTGACTATCTTGCCCAATGTCAGATGTATAGTTGACGGAGTTGGTCCTTCGGTCACACTGTGCGGTCGAAGACTGCGTCTTACCACGGTGTGAATATTCTTTGCTTGTCGATTCTAATGTGCAGGTTGTCTAAATCGGTGCCAGCTTTTAGCTGATCATTCTTTCTTCCTTCAAACAATAATGCTAATGTTGACATTTGCACAGTTTCGTAGAAATGTTGGCAGTTTTTGTTGGACTGTTTCGATGATAAAGCGAATCAGTGTTTAGTATTTATGTAGCATCCATTCATTGTACGGTCAATGTCGGTCATGTTGCGTTATTCTGTACTGTCGATGACATCGAAGACAATCCTACACCTAATTGTAAATAGGAAGAAATTTGTCTAAAAACTACACTGTTGAGTGCTTGTGTTGCTGTACTCTAAGAAATTGGAACCTTTAGTCAGAATCTATGAATCTCTATGTATAAGATTTGTTATCTATTATAAATCGACATTCTGTTGCTTTTCTGAAGGTTAATTTATGGCTAATAATATAGACTGCAAATTGTTGGATTAAATAATCATTCTCTTTTGTTGTGGGATGATAATATTTGGCAATTGCTGATTTCATAATGTCATAAATGTCACTTTTAGCATGTTCCAAACTGTTCCCCTTACTTACTAAGGTCTTTGTACGTGTTGTCAAGCTGATTGGTGCTTCAAGAATATATTCATTAATATTAAATCAATCACGACCAACATGAAATGAGGGTTTATGCCAGAAGTTTGAATCGCAGTCTGTCTACAGTCATCATTGTGTGAACCTTTTACGTAATTGGAAATGTAAAAAAATATGCAGTTAAGGAAATAAATAATTAACGAAATGGTCTAACTGTTGAATATTTCTGTGTGATAGATTATCTACTGTCAACACATTAGTAAGAAGTGTAGAATGGGTAGGGAAGGAAGGTTTGAAAGGGGAGGAAGGTTTGAAAGAGAAAGGAAGGTTTGAAAGAGGAGGAAGGAAGGTTTGAAAGAGGAGGGAGGAAGGTTTTAAAGGGGAGGAGGATTTGAAAGTGGAGGAGGAAGGTTTGAAAGGGGAGGAAGGTTTGAAAGGGCAGGAGGATTTGAAAGTGGGGTAGGAAGGTTTGTTAGTGGAGGACCAAAGGAGAGCGGCATGGAAAGTGCAGTACCAGATTTTCCGTAACGTGCCGGTAGTGTTGCTCAGCGTTTACTAGTAGAGATCGCAGTATCTGATTTATGTTTACAAATAAGGGTGATTTCCCTACAACCAATTAGTTAATATTTAATTAATTTCCCAAACAAATTGATGTTTGATTAATTCTTGAGAAATCTTGTTATCCATTGAATTTTCGGTCTAAGGTCAGGCTCATGTAGTGCAGCTTTGATACTATCACACACGTGCTCACCTCATTCACCGAATAAATGAGGAAAGGAATGAGGCAAATACAAGTGGTTTCTCATTGCCTTCCTGTATGGTTAATGAACATTTAGCTTACCAATGGCGTACAGAAGTGTTCACTCTTCTGGTTAGAGTCCAGTAGATATTTCATCCCTTATTTAGAATTTTTAACTTTCATCAAATTGTCTCAAAACATAAGATGTCAGTGTTTATTATTGTACACTCTTCGACATTCTGATCCCCAGCAAATACCACGACAAACTGTTACACGTTTGTCAAAACTCACTCGAATAGTGCTTCACAAGTATCCAGGACTCCGCACAGAGGTCGCGCAGGGCTCAGAATTTGGGGATGAGTTTGGATTTGGACCTCTGAATTTCTAGACGATGTGCGTGATGACTTCATAGGTCGTGCACTGAAATAGCTGTGGATCATTTTATATTTAATGCCCTACCTTGATTGAGATACAAAAAAGCCTAGCAAGATCGGTCTTACTTTGCGGATTTGAGTCGAATGGACTAAACAGCTTCTTGTGATCAACTTCTGTTCCAATGTTATCTGACCACAAAGCAGGTTGTTGTTTGTAAAGAATCCCATTCACTGAGCAGACATGAAGGCAATACCGAGAATATTTAGGGTTGAGTTTATCTTACTCCATCTACAAAAAATCTGTCGTGCATTATTTTAATGTAAGCTATAAAATGTATTTTTGATGGCAATGTTCCAGTTAGGTGTTCTAGTAGAAAATTGTAGGTAATGCTAGGGATTTTTCTGACAAAAATATCCATTTGTCAAATCTCTAAAATCAATTTTCAAATTTGTACTGATATCAAAACGTTATAAATTTACAATCGTCGTCATAATTTTTTATTACCATGTTCAAATCGCCAGGAGTTGAATGTGTCCACACTTGTATCTTGTTCACATAATGCAATCTGGAGTGCCATGTAACCTGTATCAGATTTAACTTCATCAGATTTTACTATCTCTCTATGTCTCTACATACACTCTGCATATCTTTCTTGCTAACAGGCAACATTACTAGCATGCTAGTAGAAGATGCGTGGGGTGGGGTATATAGATTCTTGAACTTTCTTTATGAACATCGGATATTCATCTTTTAAAAAACATAGCTGTACAGCTGACGCCAATAATGTCGACGAGATTACTAAATTATATCCACAAATCGAGTTATCCCACTTGACTTTACCTAATATTTTAAATATTTTTTTTGTTTTTGTCCGACAATATTTCCACATACACCATTTTGCTCTTAGACACAATACTTATGAACCTGTTTATCCTGTAGCAATGAACTCGCTGCACTTTTTGTATCCACTTCTTACAATTAGTGCACTTTATTGGGTTTTTTTGGCATTCGGTATTTATACTGTATTGGGTATTTAAACTGATTTATGATTTGCACCACAAGACCACATGCACGTTAAAGCCATGCACGCACCACTAAGCCACACAACAACCACAAAGCTTCAAACTAAAAATTTGGTAATATGGGGTGAACATGCAATAATCTATTGGGGAGTGACTTATTTTGGAGCGACGAATAATATCATAACAAAATCTGTACAAATAACATGTATGATTATAACATATGTATGAATTAACAACAGAGATTGCATTCTGATCTGCAATTACTCCCATATTTAGGTAAATAAATAATAGTAATTTATCTACATGGCAAGATGCATTTATTTTAGAATTATTAAATTGATATTTTGCATAATCTCTAATAGTTTGTTGTGAGGCTGAATGCAGCAAATGTATGCAGTGTAATATTCTGTTTGTTGGCGTTAGATTTATCATCTAGTCATTAGTATTGGTTTGTGCTGATTTTGCTTTCTGTGAAATGAACTGGGTACTTTTGCTCAGTTGCTATAGCGACAATGCTTTCATTTAAAAGACAAAAGTTTATTGAAATGTTTCTTTTTATAATATGCAGTGTGCATGGGTAAGTAAAAGGTGTCCTAGTTACATTGTAGTTACTGTTTGAATCTAAGCACGCTAAATTCCCCTTATGTCCGACGACTGAAGCTGTGAAGCCTGTTGAGCACAGTGATTTTCATTTGCCAGCGATTAACTGTTTGTAAAGTAAATTCTTCCATGCGTTTCACTATGCAATGCATTAAATTACTGTCTATGTATATTTATGTTTACTGTTTCATAAATATTTGACGATTTGCATATATCTCGTGTACTGATGAGAAGAGTTTTCTTGCAGTCATCGCGGCGTAGTCGTCAAATCGTTATTCATTAGGTTCCAGACACTAGTCATTTACTTGACTATGTAGTTGTACCCTTGCGAATGTTGCATTGCGCATCGGGTAAGACCAGGATTCTGATCCCAAGGATGGACTCCAGGCCTGGATCTCTGATGCAGTCCAGATGCAGTGGGAGTTGAGGATACATTGAAAGGGTTACATTTTATCTGGAAGGACAGTGGGTTGCATGATGCCTATGTTATTATGTTTGTATGCATGCTGGTATATATATGAACCTGGATATGTTATGTTTTGTATGTATTATACATAATGTATGTGTGTATACATTTAGGTAGAGGGTATGCATGTATGTGCAGTGTGTACATATGCATGAATATGTATGCATAGTGTGTAACCATGTGTGTATACAGTCATATGTGTGATGCACTTGCAACTCGTCCATAGACCTATAATCACAGAATGAATATAAGCTGATTTGCTGTTTCTGTAACATGCGCAATGCAGAATGTGTGTATAAGTAAATGCATTCTGTTTAACGGTGTACAACTGCTGTAATGTATGTGTTCTGATTTTTCTTATTTTTCCACATACAGTTCTTGATTCAATAGAATAAAGTTCTTTGTGTAGACACTTGTCGGCTAGACACAGCTTAGAACTGCATTGTTTAGAACTGGTATGGCTTGGAAATACATTGTATGGAAATACATGGCTTAGAAATGCATGGTTTAGAAATGCATGGCTTAGAACTGCTTGGCTTTGAAATACATGGCTTAGAATTGCATTGTATGGAAATGCATGGTTTATAAATACATGGCTTACAAATGCATAGCCTAGAATGCAACTTACAGCTAGTTCCCAAGCTAATCCTAAACCCTATTCGTGAGAATCTAACCCTAACCCCAACCATTCGCAAGGGCCCAACCCTACCTCCAACCCTAGCCAAACCCTACTGACCCTACTCTAAGCTGGAGGGTTGAATTTTGAATTTTTGCATTTTTTTCAAAATAAACTAGGATTAGCTTGAGAACTAGCTGCAACTAGAATGCAAGGCTTTAAATACATTAATGAATGCTGTGCCAAACGTAATGAGTTAATTATTATACAAGGCTATATAACGTTTAGGCTGTTACATTGTTATTATCATTATTGACCTTTACTTTCATCGTTGCTTCATTGTAAATTGCTTTCATGTCTGTTTTGTACATAATGTTATTATATCTGTCCGTCTGTGCATGTCTGTCTGTCTGTGTGTGTGTCCGTCTGTCTGTGTGTGTGTCTGTGCATGTCTGTGTGTGTGTAAGGGTTCTGCTTGTGGAGTGTACATTGTCGGTTGTCACAGGTACAGGAATCTGTTGTCATGACTCTCCTAATGTATGTTTGCGTGTATGTGTGTGTATTGTGTGTGATGCTCGTGTGACAATCTCATCGTTCATTTCTAACAAGAAGAATTCTGAATACTTGCGCAGTAACGGGTAAAACTGGATTAAGGTATCAAATAAGTGTCTGAACAGCGATTATTAAGACATTTTCACAGAATGATTGTTTTGTTTAAAGTTCGTCAGATTTTTAAAAGCGCGCTTTAAACCAAATACAAATTGTTCGGATAAATTTTTTTTTTCCATATTTCTCGTTTGATTTCAACTTAATGTTTTATTATGATATATTAACGATGAATTATGGGTTTGTTAATCAATTATCATCAAGATACTTCAATTGAATAAATCGTGTTATGCCTATCAATTAAATAAATGTAATTTAGAATATGTTGGCTTTATAATTTAGAATAATGTTGGCTTTAGTAATGCAGCTCAAGGTGTAAAATAAAACCTTTTATGTGAACTTTATGTTGTTTTGAACTTGTCAAAATGTACTTCGAGTTATGAGAGTAATAGGGAGTGAGAGACAAAGAATAGTTCATGCTAGTTATTGATTATATATGTTACGTTTTGCTTCATTATGTATTCATGCAGGATTTTGGCATGAATGTTTGATGGTACTGAGTTGTGGTTTGTATTAATTGTGTATCATCAGGGCCGTATTTAAGGGGGGGTTTCGGGTTCAAATCCCGCCCCCCCCCCGAAAAATGTTTCTTTAAATTTATGATGTTTTCTGAGGAAATTTTTTGAAAAAGAGGTCAAACCCCCCTCTCCAAATGAAAATTTTGATAAAAAGGTCGTTGAAATTTTTCGACCCCCCCCCCAAATGAAGTCCTGGCTACGGCCCTGTGTATCATGATATCAGAGGAATATCTATGATATTAACGATAATACAAAATGTGTAGTTGAGGTAATAGTTTCAGGTGTTTGCATTGTATAAAGTTTCTGATGATTAGTTTATGTTTAGACATTGAAGACAAATGATGTACGAAACCACTGATATTAATAATGCATGCGTAATATTTGCATAGTTATTTATATGAATGCATGTAATCTTGTCACTTGTTCTTGAATAACCAGCCTATTTTTATGTAGAGTTTTTTTTACATTTTTGTTGACATCACAATGATGACATCACTGGCACCTCGTGGTGGGCTTGGTGGCACAGTTGTTGTGATGGACCTGTACCATGAGAAATTGAGTAGAATTTGTCGCCAGAATTTGTTGTCCTACTCGAGTTCCCATACTTAGTATTTGGCGTCAGCAGTACATGTACTATTTCACTATGACTCCTTGGCGAAGAATCCTCGCTGTGCTCCTATATTAGGAATGAGATTTGGATGAGAAATGGGATCGAACGTTTGCTTTCTTTAGTTAGAATGACGAGGTGATGTACGCTCTGCTGCAGTTCTTCATCTCGAGTGTGAGAGAAACAGGTGTGATGGGCAACCTAATGATTATTATAATAATTGGAAACTGCCGTCATCTGCGCACGATTGAAATGTCCATTTATTTGCAACTTATATGCTTTATCTCTAATTGATATGGATATTAGATATATTTCTGATGCGTAGGTGGTTTGTGCATTGAAAGACTTGTATTTCGACTAGAGTTATTTCTTATGCGGTCCATAATTGTACTGTAGGTACTGTACCTTGCGTCCGGTCTCATCTCTTCTGCTTCATTCAGTTTTGTGTTAATTATCTTGGAATGACATTGGTTGCGAAGTCGTCAAAACGGTTCTTAACCGGTGTGTTCATTATCTAAACTGAACCTTCTGTTTAACGTTATAGTGCAAAAGTAGCGTCAACTCTGTACTAGGCTATTTCACTCGTAACTATAAGCAAATTAGTCATCGTTTTACATCAGGCTTCAATTTGTCAGGAAAGATGCCTGCAAGGTTCTATAACAGACATGTAACCATGTTATGTGACCAAGTCACGTGACCAAGTTGTGTTTCGACTTGCCTCCAAGAGTTTCCTTACCTCTGCTGGCATAGGTGTGTGGCAGAGAGCACCAATGAGCTACTTTCACCACTGGCAATATGGCTTGTCTTTTGTGATGCCAAAGCAGCCAGACCACACTAAATCCATTGTACCGTAATGTAGGGCTCATTTTGATGTAATACTGCGGTTTCGCGTTTTTCTGAATCGTGCTTTTTCAATTGTTCAAATATTGTTTTATTGATTATTTGGGCTGTTGTTGTATGGCGTGTGCATGTACAATACATTGTACATTGTACGATTATGGTTAATTGCAGTAGTAGAATTGGCAAACACGTTTTTTGGTTTAATGCTATGTTAGAATTGGCAAACTTGTAGTTCATGCTTCGGTTCAACAAACACCCTGTCTTGATGCAAAGTCAAAGACGAACATACGTTTATATTAGTTAGTCAAAAACTCGACTGGTATCAAACAAACGTTATTTTTAACTTGATTTAAATCGATGCTATACAAAACGACATATTGAATTTTAAGAAAGGTTGATTTAATGTGAGAATTTCCAAGCCACATTAGCATTAGCGACTGTTTGGTAGCATAGTCAAACAATAGTGGCTATACATAACTGATGAACCTGGCAGGTAATGGCACTTGATGGATCAGCTTGGGACAATTTTCAATTTACTCAGCCATTTTTGAACTTGATAGTCTTGACTTGTATTTGCATAGATTTTTTATCAAATCATCTCGTGATTCAGCACGAGACGATATGGTAAAGTTTTATTAGCATAAAAACAAGTCACTTTCAAGTGAGTTTTCAATTAGTTGTTCAGGTACGATGACGATGTTTAGCATTATTATATTCTGGTTATCCAAGCGCGATGTATTAAGTATACGTTCATGCACACTCTGTAAATTATGTCACATTTTGTCTGTGAATGATGTCACTCTCTGTCTGGGAATGATGCCACACTCTGTCTGTGAATGATGCCACACTCTGTCTGGGAATGATGCCACAATTGCCACACTCTGTCTGGGAATGATGCCACACTTTGTCTGGGAATGATGTCACACTCTGTCTGTGAATGACGTCACACTCTGTCTGTGAATGATGCCACACTTTGTCTGGGAAATAAATGAACGTTTCTCAGGACATAGTAACTCTGATGGAATATTTATCTATAGGCCCTTGTGCGTGTAGATAAATTATAACAACAGTAATGCAAATAGTGAATTCTTAGAAAATGTTATGAATTGTGCCCGAAACTAATTATAAATATGGGGATATTTAGTCCTCTAACCCACGGAGACTTTGTCAACTAGAGACAATGGTCATGTTGATGATATTTGATACAATATGTCTTGCTGTTGTTCTATTTGTATGTATCCTTTATGTGATTTATGAGATGCCGAGCTGTGTATCTGCTGTAATTGTTATTTTACTGGTGGGTTATTGCCAAAAATCTTGGCTGGTTGCCAAGACACTTGGCTATTTGTCAAGTTGTGATTATAATCAGTGAAGTTTTTTTGCTGTATTGTTGTGTTAAAGTCTGATGTTATTAAATTGCCATACATTAAATCGTCGCGTCATATTTCATAGTTTAAAATATATGTGTATTCATTTAAAAAATTTTAAAGCCTTTTAATACTGGGATTTAAAGGTTTAATTTCTATTTTCAGTCGTTAAGCCCTTGGCATAGGGTCGTGTCACCTTCAGTATCTTGCCATGCGTAATAGAAACTGTGGCGATATATGAATGTATAGTGTTTAAGTGTCGGCAACGCTAAAACTCTGCATTAAGTTTATAACAACAACTAATGAATGCACTACTTGACCCCCACACACTGTGCATGCTGCGATGATACCATAAGCTAGAGTACCAGTGGCTAATGTACCAGTGGCTAGAGTACCAGTGGCTAGAGTATCAGTGGCTAATGTACCAGCAGTTAGTGTACCAGTGGCTAGAGTAGGCTACCAGTGGCTAGAGTATCAGTAGCTAGTGTACCAGTGGCTGAAGTACCAGTGGCTAGAGTACCAGTGGCTAGAGTATCAGTGGCTAGAGTACCAGTAGCTGGAGTACCAGCTAGAGTACCAGTGGCTAGTCTACCAGTGGCTAGTGTACCAGTGGCTAATGTACCAGTGGCTAGAGTACCAGTGGCTGGAGTACCAGTGGCTAGAGTACCGGTAGTTAGTGTACCAGTGGCTAGAGTACCGGTAGTTAGTGTACCAGTAGCTGGGGTATCAGTGGCTAGAGTACCAGTGACTGGAGTACCAGTGGCTGGAGTACCAGTGGCTAGAGTACCGGTAGTTAGAGTACCAGTGGCTAGAGTACCAGTGGCTGGAGTACCAGTGGCTAGAATACTGGTAGTTAGAGTACCAGTGGCTAGAGTATCAGTGGCTACAGTACCAGTGGCTAGAGTACCAGTGGCTAGTGTACCAGTGGCTGGAGTACCAGTGGCTAGAATACATCCTTTCAAATATTCAAGCGCTTTTTTATAGTCTTCATCGAATTTTCTAAGCAAAGAATCGACAGAGGTTCTAAAATATATGTGTTTAATTAATCAGTCAAGTAATCACCTGTTTATGTTTATTTGTGAAGTAGTTACCGCGTAATCGTAATCTATAAGAAAATAATTAATTGCCGTAATATTGGGATGATTCAAAAGCAATTCGATCTGAACCGGATCATAATGATACGATCTTCATCCGGCTCATTGAGGCAGGCCGAACCTGAGCAACAGGGCAGCTCTTTCTCTCGCTGCGGCATCGAGCTCTTGTGACGCACCAGATTCAGAATGATTATATTCATCTTCATCGTCGTATCCCTTCCTCTCCACCCTTTTCTCCTCCTCCTCCTTTTCTGTTTCCTCTTCCAAGCCACCAAGTGAGCGAACCAATTCCACCAACTGCCTCGCTTGGAGCGCCCTCATCTGACCTTTCTGTTGCAGATAGTTTTGATCAACAACCCAATCGGCGCCGCCGCTTTCCTTGTTTACAACGATAGCGCAGAGGCAGTCGGCGCCGTTTTGCTACAATATGAAAACAATATCAATGATTAATTACAAAATGACATTGGTATGCCGTGTTAGGCTAATTACATAATGAATTTACAACAGTGACGTATGAATTTACAACAGTGACGTATGACTCGAATTCGCTGTTATAAATAAGAAAGGAGAAAAGCTGCTGAGAAGAAAGCTGCAAAATATGATGAATAAATTGAACAAGACATGCATAGTATATGGGATGCCCATAAATGCACAGAAGACTAAGGTGATGGTGGTTAATAAAACAGGAAGCACACCACTCCAGATAAGTTTAGACAATTCGGTTCTTGAACAAGTTGCTCGGTCTAAATATCTGGGAAGTTGGATCACTGAAGATGGAAGATGTGAGGAAGACTTAAAGTCAAGAATAGCAATGGCAAAGG
>JAQFYQ010000453.1:0-17169 GCA_034694885.1 Buchholzia appendiculata | reverse complement strand
ATAGGACACGTGATACAGGGTGATGACGACATCCATGGAGAGAATGAACGCGCTGCCCGAACAATACGTGGGATAGATACTCTCAGGCCATTCCTCAACTGTAACCTGAAATTAAATATATTGCAATATATTTTTAGTAAATTTCATGCACAGAGTTATTGCGTAAAAACATACTTGTAAGTGATGCTCCGAATAACATTGCTTTCAGAAGTTCCTAGTCATTGCTTCTCTTAAATGAACACCGGGCATTGTACTTTGCGATCAGTACTACTGTGTTTTCTAAACCGTTATTTAGATTTCAAATCATCATTGAATTACAACAGAAAGATCAATCAAGCAAATGAAGAAGAAAAATAAGTGAAAGCATGTCCTGTGATGCATGGGCAATGTGTATTATCTTGAAAAAAGATTACATTTCGAAGATGAACCAACAAATGCTGTTGAAATAGTACTTCTTAAAAATGAGGGAGACCTCAAAATTACAAGCACCGTGGTGCAAATACTTGCTCTCGTTGACGAGTTAAAAGCACGCGATTAAGATGATTTAGTTTGTCCACTGTACCTTCACTTTATTCAGAGCAATTTAGTTAGCAGTGTCTAGTTAGATGGCTAGTGTAATTACTGCCAAGATTATCAAGGTGATCATGAGGATGATTATAATGGTGACTGCAGGTTAAAGTATAATTTCATAATTATATTGTATTTGTAATACTAGCAAAACATGATTTTAATAGTACATTTGTTTGCTACATTAGAGCTAAATTAAAAAGATTTTCTGCTCATTTAAAAACACTAATGTATTGTCTTAGCACAAAGGCAGCCATTGTTTTGGTTTCAAAATTAGTCTTGGGCATGAAAATGTACTAGTATTACTCTGGCCCTGACAATACATATTATGTGTTATGGTTATGGATTTTAACACCTTTCTTTTGTTCATATATCTTAATGTGTGCATGTCTTAGTATAGTATCGGACATTGTGTCTTGTTGTACAATATTTGATATATGTAAAATACATTCAATATATGTAAAAAAAATAGCGAGTACAGAATAATAATAATATTTGTCATTAAAGGCAGAACATAATTCAAATAATATAATTTGTGCCTGAATAATTTGTGCCTGAATGATTTCATAAACAATTTAGGCACTGTTCAGTTTTGAAATTGTCATTACATCTAAATAAGCTGCACAAGAAAGGATGGAGAGCAGAGAATGAGCCAAATTAGAGCTTAATTTGTAGAAAATGTCGTAGATTAGGAAAACATTTCTGACAAGACCCAAGTCTGTCTAAACCTATGACCGCGCACTCTGTGACACGAAGTCTATTTAATTTTGATTTGTGCGTTTTGCACAATAGTCATGAAACATTTGCGTAAACATGATGTGCAAAATAATAGAAACAATGACGACAATAAAACAGACAAACATAAGGTACATTAATAAGGTACATTACCTTCCACTTTCCTTCCCTGATGACAGTCATTTGATACCACACGGCGCACATGAGTTTATCATGTATTCTGTTCTCTCTTTTCATCTTCTTCAGATGACGCAATAGAGTATAAGTATTAACAAAGATGTCGTCATCAGTCTTCAGTACAAAAGTTGCCTGACTGCAATGATACGTGATCCACTTCAAAGCCGTTACTCCTTTATGCGTTAGATTATGATAGGTATCGAGAAAATCTTCCTGGACGATATCACCATACTGTTCGCTTTCGAAAAACACCGCTTTCTGAACGTCCGTCTTGTTGTAATTATCCAGAGTATTTACTCCCATTACGAAGACCATTCGTACGATAACGTCCGTATACTGTTCTATCTTACCCCAAGTTTGACGTATCACCGTTCTGCGTTTGTGATGGTCAGGCGCTGTGTGTATGTAGATCAACATAAACACGTTGTCTTTCCCGCAGATATTCGGCGAATTAATGACGTATTGGAACGGATGCGGCTTGGCAAATTTGACCGGCTCATCTCGTCGCTTTGTAGAATTAAATCCCTTAACGATCGCCCTAATATGACTCATGTTTGCTTTAAGCATCGTGTGTTCCGTTTCGTTCTTATCCTTTGGGAGCTTAATTCCGGTGCCATTTACGACCACCAACATGGTGGTGCGACTAGTTGGGACGACCAAATCAGTGACGACGTGTTCAAATGGAAGATTCTTCCGAAGATTCTCCTCCACTCTCTCAGCGACCGCAGAGGCTGCAGAGGTGGTAAACAACCTGATGACTTCTTCAACTTGTCGAGGTTTGACCTTTTCCACTTCCGCCGGATGTCCAATCTCTTCCCTGTCGCTGTACTCTGGAAGTGTGAGAGAGTCCGTGGAGAGGAGATAGGACGTGTTCCGCACTAGAGCGTAGCCGGTTACGGTCAAGATGGACAGCAGAAGTTTGTAACGTGTCGATAGTCGTATCATTGTTTTGAGAGTATGTACAAATATAAGCCTATACTTGAGACATTTACGGGCTTACAAAGAAACAATATCTTCTGTAGTCTTTTGATCTTCTTGGCTCGATTATTATTTTTGAAGTAATTCGTTTGCAGAATAACGGGTTACATAGCTAATATAGATTGAATTTTTCAAGCTTGAACAACTTTCGAATACATTAACCTTTAATTGGCAACTCCTGCGGACTTTCGTAAAAATGTAAATAAACGGTCATCGATAAACGCTCTAACTGAAAAACAATACTATATCGCTACGTTAAATAACAAGACCACAGTTGTGTTCATTATGCATAAGTTATGTTTTCATCACTGTAACAGAAATCAGATATTGTAAGCCAATAGGCAAGTAGCAAAAAGCCGATGAAAAGAGAGCGCCACGTTAGTAGCGTGAATGCGTAGCGTGCTGAGCCGCCAGAGCCACGATCTTACAATGCACCGCACCGCCGTCCGACCATCCATTATAATACTACAAATAGCATTTTTATTTCTACCGAACAAGTAAATCCAACGTTTTCATTTAGTTCGAACATTCTATCATTTGCTATCTAGCAATATAATGTTATTATATGACATGTTAAAATGTGTAGACACACGTGTAAGAAAAATGCATGCATAGTTAAAGCCTATATGGCAAACATCGTGTACAGCATACAGCATTGCATAAAAGTAGATTGCATTGCATATAAAGTAGAATAACCGTAAGCAGCAGAATTCATGCGCAGCACAAAATACCATATGTAACCATTAACCAAACGAAAAGTTAAACCATAACAGTATATAGGTTCATTTGATCGGTATAATGCTGCCAAATAAACACTTATAAAAACTAAAAATTTAAGAACATTTATAAATTCATTATAAAACACTTGCATTCAATTACTTCAATTTTTTTCGTCAACATGATTAGAATCGTCTATAGGCAGGTTAACGTTTTAGAGGCAAACAATTATTGCGCTAGATTTTTTCGTATCTATTTTTTAGATTGATGTCGCGTCTGAATTGTCTTGTTGTTTTAAGAATAACTAAATTCGTCTCAGGCGTAAGCCAACAAAAATTATGTATCTTCATAATATTTAATCGCGAGTAATATTTTGAAGGGCCAAGCTCAGGCCATAAACTACAATTTGAGCTTGGAAATAACTTTTTCTTGTGAAAGCATGCCGTGTAACGCACTCAATTAAGGACTATTCCTCTTTGGCCCAAGACGACTATTGCCCTTTGGACGCGATTATTCCTCTTTGGTCCACGCATTTGGCCCGAATGCCTGGTACAGTTAATTATATAAACTTATATGTATTGCTCACCGCAAGCGCAGCATCGTTCACATGCATGACTATTATTAATAATTCTACATCGAGTACAATTTCAAGTTTGAGTGGAATTGGAAACAATGTTCTTATAAACGAGAACGACCAAGGTTACTGTTTGCTGTTACGCTTATGTTACTGCATCGCTTTGGGTGTAACAGTCGTCAATACGCCGTACGGTGTTTATAGCGACGGTGACAACGACAATCACAAAACGTTGAAGGCCTATTTTAAGAGGGCTGGTAACTAAATAGAATTAAACAATAAAACTAAGATAGCTGACTCGTTAGAGGGAGGTAATAAGAGAAGGCGTTAATCAGAGTCATATCCCCAACCAATCAGAGGCTAGAAAATAAATTACGTGCAAATGGTTAAGGGTGGGGTTGGGGTTAAGGTTTAGGGGTCATTCAAATATGACGTCACTCATTTTTCAACGGTTTTGCCCCCCCCCCGTCACGCACTTTTACATCTCGCGACAATGGGGTGTCACACTTCGCCGACCCCCCCCGCGTGATGTCATATTTGAATGACCCCTTAGGCAGGGTTAAGGTAGGGTGTGGGTTGGGGTTAGGGTTAGGGTATACTTTTAGAAGTTATGTTTTAATGACAATACAGCTTTGTTTACAATATTTTAAAATGTATGTATGTGTGTAAGATGCACTTCTAACGCACCATGCGTTGTTAAGGTAGAAACTCCACAAAATCGTAGGTGCGGGGAAATAATACTTCGGATCTAAATTATTTATTGACCAATCACAGTTAGGAATATGGCTCTCAATAACGCCTAGTGTAACAAGGGAGTTGAACATTTAAAGGCGAATAATATATTTATGTAAGCGCACAACTCACACTGGAAGTCAGTTAGTTCCAAAGGTGGCGCTAGGCTTTTGGGTTTCGGTTGCTCAAAATCTTTTCCGACGACTTGGGGGAGAGAAGAGATGACGACGGTTAAAATATTTCTGACGAGCGGATCCAATGAGCGGTCAAAAATATCTTAATGTCAATAAACAGGACTCACACACGGCGATTGAAATTGTTTCGAAGACCGGAGGGGAGAAGGGAATTTGTCGGGGGAATATTTTGTGGACAAATATTTGTGAGCTTAGCTCCCTAGCCCGTTCGAAGAGCAGCGAATCTACAAGTGAAGGGATCAACATTGCAAGACCTTGACCTTGATTATTCGTTCCTGCTTTCTCATATGCCTTAGATTGCAAAAAATGACTAGTCACGTGACACCATGCAGTTTCGAGGAAGGTTAAATTCACTCGTAAAGAAACTACGACAAATCAAAAAACGTAATTTTAAGTTTTCTTTCAAATAAAATCGGGATTAATAAACTGATTAAATCAACTGTCTTGTTTTTGAAGATTGAATAATTCTACGCCTTGTTGTAATATCTCTCGTACTAATGGAAAGACATTTTTCTCATTGCATGATTCACAGACAGAAATATTTTTTTGCAATACAGTGACAATAATTGACAACCAGCTCTTTTGCTATAGGTATGCAATGTTATACAGGAAAAACTGAAAGAGCAGCATATCATACATTTCACATTTCACACATCACAAATCACACATCACAAATTACACATTTCACACCTTTGACGACAGCGGCGCATGTCCGTTGTACAAAGTTGACTACAAATCAATGGTGCTGTTCGAAGAGATTGATCAGTAACCAATAGCTACCTAATCGATCATATCATAAAACACGCGCGCTTTTGTCTCTGTGTGAGCAGAGAATGTGAGCTGTCTTTCAGCTATGCCAGCAGCTGAAGTTACTGTGTATAAATCAGCACACCTCACAAGCTGTCCTACAAGTCAGCAAAAGACTTGAATGTACTTCGATACATTATATGAAAACGTGTCACTGATGGTAAATTTTACCCCCTAAAAGCTATAACAGTTAGGGTTACGATAAGAGTGAGGATAAATTGTGCACATTTCCATAACTTAAAAACATCTGGGGTTATGTTTGCACAAATATAAAAATTAACAGTTGTACATCATTTTTAGCGACAGATCACCACACATAACAAATGCGTTTCGCAGACAATAGGTAAATATATTAGTGTCAAACTTCAATATTCAATAATATCAATCATAACAGTCTATATTGAATTTTACATCTATTCCTGTATTCAGTATTACACGAAACATGATCGGCGCCAGACATTTTTTCTACAGAAAATTGCTGGGGCTTGGGTTGAAATTTTGGGAAAAACCAACACCCAATTTTTGTCAGAAAATGTGGGAGTTAAGCCCCCAAGCCCCTGATACGTACCGCCTATTACACGAAACCGAGGCACTCACGGAACGAGACCGTAGGTATCATAGTCTCTCGAGAAGTATGTATAAACTCTGTAAAGTTTTAGATATAGGAACTCAACTCAGAAGAATTTAGAACAAATAGTTCTATCACAAAAGTGAGATAAATCTATAGATAGATCTAATGGCGAATATACTGTCTACAAATCATTTACTTCTAGTCCTATCTACAGTATATCTAGGACCTCAACACATTTAAATGTACATTTTAGGAGTCCAACAGATACTCGTACACACAGGAGTCCTAAAAAATAGATGGGAAAAAATGACTGTTATAATATGGAACCTACCGACAAGGAACAACAGAGCGTCAAACCGCCCAGATCATGCACGTGATAACAGCACTTGACAAATATGCCGCGAAATACTTAAAGAACGACCTGGAGCAATTACTATAGAACAAAGCGGTCCATAAACGGTTCATACTTCCTAGACATGAACCACAAAGAGTGTAAGACAGTCAACAATGTCGACGCTGCACAAAGACCCAATAAGCAATCAACAATGCTAACAAGCATAACAAACAAGCACTAGAAAAATATAAATATTACGTCAACAACTATTAGAGGCATATTAAATCGCATCGGTCGAGTCACAAGTCCCATAACCTAACACTGAACAAGTCGCCAACCACCAATTTAAATGACTTTACAAGTTAAAATGATTTCATAGCCGGATTAAATTATTTATTACCGTACCTTAAAATAAAATATCGTTAATATAGACCGTAATAATATTTTGTCGCATCGCCATGTGAAGAACTCATCGTCAGAATATATTACAATTGCAACATTTTTCATAAGATTTTTCGCCCTGGACCATTAGTCACTTGCGATCATCAATGCAAGTCTCCTTGACCATATTTATCGCTCCATTCCTGGCATTTTGACTTTTAGTCGCCACCAATTCAGCACAGTTGTAAATGAAAGCTTCGTTTAGTTGCAAAATCCTTCTAATTATGTTTGCACTCTTTGTGCCGTGCATTTTGATGTACTGTTTATAGTACAACACCCCGTTGTGGGCGTGGCATGTGACATGAAGTAGGCGTGGCCAGTGGCTCACGTGGCTTGGGTTTGTCTACTGTGTGCACTGTGCAGTTCACATCATAAGTCAAGTGCATCGTTGTACTACTTGAAAAGTAGTTCACCAGTATTAATGTTTACATTTGCAAACCAAGGAATAATAATAATAGAAAAAATTGTACAGTTTATGCCTACAGACAATGCATACAACGGACGGACGGACGGACGGACGGAAGGGAGGACGGACGGAAGGGAGGACGGACGGACGGACAGACGGACGGACAGACGGACGGACGGACGGACGAACGAACGGACAGACAGACGGACGGACAGACAGACAGACAGATGAACCAATGGAGACAAATTAAACAAAGAGACAGGCAAGCAGGAAGACAGAAAGCGAGCAGAAGGGAGAGAGAGTGAAAATAGAGAGAGAAAGAGAGAGGGAGAGGGAGAGAGAAAAGAGAGTGAGGGAGGGAACGAGGGAAGAAGAAAATCTTTGAAGGAATTCACATAATTTAATTCTGCAACGTCAGTCTACTTCGTTAGATTCTTTAACACATTTTCAATAACATTCCTAGGACACCCGTAAACAACGTAACGAACTTTTCAGATTGACGTCATTTTTTCACAAATGACTTCACGCTAAGTGAAATTCGTGCACTTTGCGAACACAACTGGTAAAGTTATTTGATATTTATGAATGGATAAATGTTCATCGTGAATTTAAGAAATCGTTACAATGCAGAGTGTGATATGCATTATATTGAATTTCTGGACAAACACGGATGTTACAAAATGAATTTCTATCCGATGTCACTAGCAGACTTAAACAACTATTTTCTCTCGAGTATCAAACTTAGTATGATACAAACTTAAAAAGTTTTTCTAGTTTTTAAATAGTGCATAGCAACCGTGATGTGATAAATTAATTCTATTTTCGTATTTTATTTTACAGTAGGCTATGCTCTGGTTTGGAAGTTTAGAAGTTATTATCATGTAGGTCTATTTTATTTTAGTTTAGTTTGTGCACTGATTTGTAAGTCTGTGAATATTTTATTAACATCGCCTTTGAATATGTTATTTTTATACGATTAATTGTGTTTATGTTTTTGTATGAGTGTGTTTATTATGTAGTGAGACTTGAGAGCTATGACAGATGTTTCCATATCTGACACCTGAGTTACGGGATCTGTTTCGTTTCATGTGATTGCATACGGTCAGTTTGAAATAAATGAAAAAAATAAATAAAAGTTCGTGGTACATTTTGAACATCAATTTAGGAAATCGTTACAGGGCACACAGAGTAATGATGACAATATCAAATCCATTGACAAATTCAGTCCATTACAAAATGTGCTTTTCGATGTCACCTGCAGACTTATATAATGCTTTTCTTCATTTGTGCGGAATTAGGAAATTCATGGTGAAATTTTTGTTGAAAATATACGCCTGCATTTTAAATTTAGATACACATTAGATTATTTAGATAAATGACGTCACTGTAACGTTTAACACACGCAAGTTGTGGCGGCTGAAACTGACTAACATACTTTAGAAATCGATGTTTTAACGTAATAAGCTATGCATTATTTCGTTCAAACTTATTAGAATTCCTTCGGTCAAATTTAATAGAAGTTCGGTTAAATTTCGTAGAATTTATTTTACCCTATTCTTCTCCACAAATATAGTGAATATAATGAAACGTACAGGTCGACGTTTATTAGTACGGCATCATCTCGTCATTGTACCAACAGTCTGCACATCCTATTAATGTTTACGGTATAAGTGCTACTCGGAAAAAAGCAATGTAAAAGTAAAAGTAAGGGACAAGTTGCACCTTACTTTAGGTACCAAAGTCACACGTTTGTAGAATTTAATTCGGAAGACACGATCAATTTGAACCAATTTATGCAAAATCATATTTGATAAATTTGGTTAAATACATTACATCAGAGAACAGAAATAAGCTGGAACAGAAAACCCTCAAACTAAACTCATCTTCACTTGATATTGTAACGCCAAATCGCCTGGAAGTGCGGTATTTACAACAAAAGGAATTTCTCCCTTTTCCATCTTCGTCATCTTTTCCCAGACCGCCTGTATCCGGTTCAGATTGTGTACGTGTGAGAATACATACATGTACCATTGTGAACCGGTGAACTTTTCTTCCAGCAAATCACCGTTCAGCACGAACGTAGATCCAAAGTCTGTATGAGAGACGTTACCGGCTTTTAATGGAAGCAGTCCGGTAATGTAGAAATCATCGACCCAGAAGAAAGGCACGTGATAGGACACGTGATACAGGGTGATGACGACATCCATGGAGAGAATGAACGCGCTGCCCGAACAATACGTGGGATAGACATTCTTAGGCCATTCCTCCTTCGTTACCTTCAATCAATGAGCATAAGATTTATTGGACAGTAACAATCAGGGCCACACCGTTTTTAAGGTGGGGGTTTTGTGTTCAAACTTAAAACCCCCTCGAAATTTTTTCTTGTAATTTATAATGTTTTGTGAAGAAATTTTTGGATAAGAGGTCGTAAAAATTGTTGAGAAAATTGAAAATGAAAAATTTGAAAAAAGTTGTCAAAAATTTTAAACTCTTCCCCCCCCCAAAAAAAAAATAAAATCCTGGCTACGGCCCTGGTATAAATTAATAAACAAAATATAAAAAATGCCTGTCAACTTGATTATTGTATAAAAGCTCAATTACTCGTAGTGAAAGATCATGTACAACAATCAACAACACAATATAAGTATACTCGTATAGCGATGATTTATATATTTATTGAAGATCGGTGTAGAATTAGTTCAGTTGTATTTTTGTTGTAGAAAAATGCTACGCCTATAAACCGTTTTGGGATACGTGATCTTCACACTTTCAACGTCTTTGCTAAAACTACTTCCGTCTGAAAAAAATCTTTTGGATACTGTAAAATAGATGTGAATTGCTCACTAACGTCTCAGATTCAGTTCTAAATAAAGATATTCATAAAATAACTCACTTAAATTTCACGAAATAGCATAGTAGACAAAAAATTTAACATCTGTACGGCGTAGATATTTCATTTTTAAGAAATATGAGACGTTAATTATGTGCTGTATTCAGTCTTTCTTCAAGACGGAAGTAGTTTAAACAAAGATACCATAATGCGAAGATCATCTATCCCAAAGTAGTTTATTACGAATCAAACCTGCATTAAGTACTTTTAATTGAGATTAGAGAAACGCAAGAACGAACGATGGTCCTCGAGTATACTATTATCTGATTCTATCATACTAATAATCTGATCACCACTTAGTAACTTCTCATCTGAGTTTAGCCAAACCGGTAGTTGCAAATGTAGTAGTGAACTATAGGGGCCTTCGTGCAATTGAGCCTGCTGAGCTATATAATAGACACGCATTGAACAGTAATATTGCATCACTATATGACGTCATGGGACATTGACGAATGTTGGAATATGTTGTCGAATACCATTACGGTAACTCTAGATTAATTCGCTCCTCTCTATACAAGAAATATGCGTGCTCTGAAACCTGGTCACTTCGATCTAAATGACTCGCCAGTTTCTGCCAAGAAGATACGTGACAGGTTGCTCAATGACTACTACATACATCGTACAGAGCAATGTCGTATCTTGTATGAAATTGCTTGTCGGAATGCTGAGAAACTTATCAATTCCGTACTGAACACATCCATCGCTGCATCACTTCTGAAAACGGCGGGAGGCTTCCGTGAACTCTGGAATAGAGTAAATAAACTCCTACATCCAGCCACAAAGCTGGCGGCGATTGCATCAGCTGAGTGGGTTCAAGCACTGTGCGCCCACTTGGACTCGAAGTTTAACCGCATCAAGTTATAGGTTCCTGCCAGAACCTAAAACATTCAGTTCCCTACCGGTTGAGACGCATCACCAATCTTCATGGCGAATTTCACTCCAGTAAACCTCTTTGAGATGAAATGTCTAATGAGCGGGCTGTTATCCAAATTGTCCCCTCTCGATGTCATTCCAACCTGGCGACTGAAAAAAACTGTCACCAGCACTTACCCCTGATAGAAAGTTATTAACCGATAGTTATTAACCTATTATTGACCCTGTTATTAACCTATCACTCACCACTGGTACTTTTCCCAGAACATTTCATATTTTCCAGAAGCTCACCAATCCTTCAGAAACCAAACCTTTCACCAGACGACACATCATATTACAGACCAATCTCCAATCTTCAAAGGTCGCTTTACCTCACATCATCAAATTACAGTCTAATCCCCAATCTCCACACTCATTAGAAGGGTCGTTCTATCTAGTATTCGCCAACACATTTCATACTCACCAAACTTTGATCCACGCCAGTCTGCCTATGCCAATGGCAGAAGCACGGAGACGTCGCTTGTGAGTCTTTTTAGTTACCTCCATGCAATCATTGCCAGCGATCATCTACGTTCATTTATAAGCCTTGACATATTTACGGCCTTTGACACCATCGACCACGAGCTGCTGTTTAAGCAGCTGTCATCGAACTTTGGTAGGTATTTATGTATGGAGCAGTTCCTTCGCTGCGCCGCTACGTGCCGTGACAATCGGCGGCGCAGGAGAAGAACGAGATACACACGATACACAACATCAAACAAACTTGAGTTTTTGTAATTTGGTTAGATTTAAAAGTTCCCAGATGTATTGTGCTCCTTGTCTTGACTGGAAGTGAGTTCCATACCTCCTGTGAGGCTTCACTGAGTGCCCGGAAGCATTTCTTAGTGTCTGAACTGATAGGCCACCCGACACTTCAAGGCTGACCGGACTGCGCTTATCGGTTGGTATCTGACGGCGAGTTCCGTGAGGTACTGAGGCTGCTACTCATGGAGAACCTTGTGCGTGATCAGCGCAACCTTGCACGTATTTAGTGTGACCGGCATCGCTCTGGACTAGTTCAAACCCTACCTCCGAGACCGTTCTCAAGCAGTATATATTGGCCAGACGTCGTCAAGTACTTTTCCTCTCACTTGGGGTGTACCGCAGGGCTGGGTGCTTGGCTCAGTGGTGTTCACTTTGTACATTTCTCCGCTTGCGAACATTATAGAGAACTGTGGTGCGGGACATAGTAATTATGCGGATGACATTAATGTGATCTCGGGCATCGAATCGCACTCAGCTGACTACTTATGTCCAGCTTAAAATCAGCAAAACTACTAGTAGAAAATGCGTCACCTCATGTTATTAAACAATGGTCTCACTGCATTAACGCACTGCCTTTTCAACTTCTTCCAGAAAGCAATACAGTCCAAATTGCCAACACTTGCTAATTATTTTTGTCCGATGGGGGAGAGCAGAATCAAATGCGTGTCCCCTGTGCGGACAACCACAAACCAATAAGCATGTTCTATCAAACTATTCACACAAAAGATGCGCTGCACAAGCATAAGAAGAGACACGACTTCATTTTATAAATGTTGGCAACATCTGACCTGTTTAATTCTGTACGCCCTGATCTGGCCTTATAAGGACATTTTTGTTATAGAGCTCACTGTTTGCCACGAAACAAGCTTAGTCTCCTCCAGAAACTATAAATTGTAAACTATTCGAATCTAGACTAATATATGAAGGTAGAATAATGTAGAATGCATTAAAGACCACAAACTGACCCTGACTACTTGTGAATTGACTGCGCCGGTGTCACCGGGTTTCTAACACTTCAACCTGATTGCTTAAAACACTTGAATCTGAGCATTGACGACAACTTAAAGTTTGCTTTGATTAAAGCAGTTGTCAATCCATCGTTTGACATACATGTGCAGAGGAACAGTACTAAGAATAATAGCGCCCAGCTGATCAGAACTCTAAGAAATTACATTGTTGAATTGCAGCTTTTGAGATTTCTTGTATATGTAAGTTTATCAATGTTGTTCTGTCAAAGTATGTCCAGTAAGAGCATTAGAAATCGTCTGAACTGAACTTTTAATAATGCTTGATGTATTGATGATATTTTGAATGAATACATTGTATTTTGTGTGACCTATTGTAATAAAAAAAAATCATTATTATTATTCTATGTTACTAAAGTGGTTCAAGTAAAAGTACTTGGCCTTCAAGTACATATAAACGTACACGTATTCGACCTACATCCTTTAATCTCAAGTTCAAGCAAATGTATTACAAGTTTAGCACAAAATTATATCCCTCAAAGTTTTTGTTTTGACTGCATTTCATAGGTTTTGACATAATTCTCATTAGCACAACACTGTTTTTCGCTAAATTTATTTAAGCTCGTATCAACATTAATTTCGAGTGGCCCATGAAATTATAATGTGGCAAATCAGATCACAGGCCTAACTGGAAGCTACTCTAGCATTACACCATGTTTAGGATAAATGCAGTAACACAGGCTTTGAAACAAAATTAAAAAAACAAGTTACGTGTCAGAATTAGAGTATAACCTTCCACTTTCCTTCCCGCTGCACCTCCATGTCGTACCACACAGCGCACATCAGCTTATTGTGTACTTTATCTTTGCTTTTCAACTTCTTGAGATGACGTAATAGAGTATAAGTATTTACAAAGATGTCGTCATCAGTCTTCAGTGCAAAAGTGGCCTGACTGCAATGATAGGTGATCCACTTCAAAGCCGTTACTCCTTTATGCGTTAGATTATGATAGGTATCGAGAAAATCTTCCTGGACGATATCACCATACTGTTCGCTTTCGAAAAACACCGCTTTCTGAACGTCCGTATTGTTGTAATTATCCAGAGTATTTACTCCCATTACGAACACCATTCGTACGATAACGTCGGTATACTGTTCTATCTTACCCCAAGTTTGACGTATCACCGTTCTACGCTTGTGATGGTCAGGCGCTGTATGTATGTAAACCAACAGGAATACAGCGTCGTTTCCGCATATAGTCGGAGAATTGATGACATATCTAAACGGATGAGGGCTTGCGATCTTAGTCGTCATTAAATCTTTAATGAACGAGTGGATATAATCCATGATAGTCTGAAATAAGTTCCGTTCCGCCGGAAGTCTCTTCATCTGTATAACAGATTTGTGAGTATTTGTATTATCCATGACGTCATCCAGATTGTTGGGGCGATTTCTTGCACGAAAATTAGCTTTAATTTCGCCTTGCTCTGCATCTGTAATTTTAGGCAAGGTTTCTCGAGCATCTCGTGCATTACTCGCGCTATCCGATGAGCCCTCCTGCAGCGTCGTTGAGTCCGTCTCTGAGATCATTCTAACGTATGAATCATTTCGTATCAGGAAACAAATCGAAACAAATATGATCAGCGAAAGTTTAGAGATCGTTAAATTTGAAATCCTCGGCATTCTGTGGAAACAAATTAAGAAACGATCGGCTCTAAAGGTGGTCTTTTACTGACTGTTCAACAACTTATGTTACTGTCTGATCATTGCTACTAACGATTGTAGCTGTGCGGTGCCAATATTACTTTGCTGACAATGCAGTTCTTCTAGTGTTCTGTGGCAGAAACAATCGCTAAAAAGCGATAAAATGTCAGAAGTCTTGTAGAAGAAATATTATCTCTATCTTATGAGTCTATTCTTTAAGTTCTCTGTACAAGTTACAGCACTCTGTAGAAGTTAATAAATGATGTGAATACACTGAATGTACATGTAGTATAACAGTTGGGGGTTGTAAATTAACGCTGCTGTCAGTTGTGTGATGAGCTTATCACTTGAGACCATGAAGTGTAGTGTTAAGTGCTAAGATTAGATTATACTAAAGTCGAGTGATGTAGTCGCAATGCGCGGGCACGCCACTTGACGTGCATATAGCAGACGACGTGCAAACACTGGCAGTTCAAACTGTATGAAGCATACATATTAATACACACATAATGCACATATTATATACTGTATATATAATAATATTATATATATATATATATTGTATATATATATAAATATTGTTAATATGGTTGTTTCTCCTTTTTCGATCATTTGTTACGAGGAATCGAAGGTGTCTTTTGCAAGGGTATAAATCGTTTATCCTGCCTACCGTGCTGTATTGTTCACCGATCTGGTCGCCTCTTACGGCTAAAGCTGTGGAATCAGTTCAGAGATTATTCACAAAGAGGCTCCCATGTATGGAGACTTTAAGCTACACGGAGTGATGTAGTAAGCTCAAACTGCCCTCGCTAGAACTGAGACGGCTACGTGCTGATTTACTTATATGTGACAAAATTCTGCATGGTTATGTTGTGGGTCCCCCTGAGAGATACGAGTTACAGTTGTGGGTCCCCTGAGAGATACGGGTTACAGTTGAAACCTTACTCATCTAAAACTCGTGGCCATGGTCTCAAATTGTACACCACTCATTCGCTTCAAGATAGAATTTCTTTGGAAATAGAAATAGTCAAAACCCTGGAATTTGAGTGTGGCTCTTGCCACCAATATAAAGTGTTTCAAACGTCGTGCTAGAAAATGAAAATTGACTAAATTAATTAAATGTTTTTTCAATTGAAACACAACATGTCGCTATACTTATAGTTGTTAACTGATGTATTTTATCGTGTTTTAATGTTTTATTCTGTTTAATTGCATGAATTGTGTGAATTGTTCACGGAGTTAGATTTTATTTTGATGTGTAATTATATGCATGATTTTTATTTTTACGATTGTAATGTTGCATTGTTATGTTGCTCTCAAGGAGCGTTGTCTTGCTTGCCCTGACGCTTTTTTTGACATTTGTGAATGGTTTATGGCATTTATGCACATATGTACTGATTTATTATCAAATAATGATTTACAATTACAATAATTCATCATAAAACAAATTTGGTTGCACTACAAATGAAAAGAAACAGAAGTGCACAAACAAATTAACTAGTAAAAACGAAACGCTGTCACGTGACTATTATGTTTTACTGAAACGTGGTTTAATATGTCTATAACAAATGCAATATGTTGGACCCTATAAATGAATTTTTTATATTTAGACGTGACAGACAAGATGGCAGACAGAATGGAAAGATTGGTGCGATGTTTTTGTTTTTGTAAGAAAGCACATAACTTTAGTACAAGTAGATTTATCAACAAATTGTTTAGTTCTTGAATGTTTGTGCATTGATATTTGTATGAAACTCAGCGTATTTCGTCTTTTCAACGCACACAGTCCCTGCGGAAATTCGGCTGCAGACTTTGCCTATATGGAATGTCTTATGGATTGCCTCGGCAAAGCACTATTTAAATGATTGTATGAATGTGTGGCTTGATGATTTTAACTGCCCTGAAATATATTCTGGTCAAGTAGTGCTTGTAAAGGAAATTTAATAGAGAGAATGTTTTATCATTTTGTAACCGATTGTGGAATGGTTCAGCTGGTAAATTGTATACAAGATGTTGCAAGATTTTGGATGTTATATTGTGCAGCAATCCGTTCATTGTTGTTGACACTCAAATAGGCATGCCTGTCGGCCTAAACGACTACTGTTCTATAACCTGCAGTTTTAATGTAACTGATGCTACATGCAATGCTAAATGTAATGTTTGTTGAATATATGCCACGTGCTAGAGATCTAAACATGAGAGATCTGATGTTTAGCAATGCAAATAGAACTATTTTTGGAGATTTTATAATGGATGTTGATTGGTGTGCCATTTTTCTCGTTAAGGTATATAGATCATGAGGCACAAACGTACAAAAAATCATACAATTTATTAATTGGGCAGATTTCAATCGCGATGAACGCTACGATGATTACTAATTAATGGGGATTTTCAATAATCATTTGCATTATTCAATGCATCGGAATGATCAAAGGTATTTATGTTCATTGATACCATTGTCATTGCACTTGGCGAAAAAGTTTATACATGTATGTATCTTGCAATTCTTACTTATGCTACTAAAGGAAATACAAAAATCATAGGTAGATGGATCTCAATTTATATCCCGGAGTGTTCACGTAAATAGACCTGAAATCTTCAACCATCAGTTACCGTACGTTCAGACATTGTGAGAGTAATTCAATGCAACCAAACCAAACAGCAGCGCTAGCAAACCAAGCAGCCAATAAAATCACTATC
>JAQFYQ010000452.1:0-17172 GCA_034694885.1 Buchholzia appendiculata | reverse complement strand
TAATATGTTAGAGTTTATGCACGATTTACGTTACCTTTGTGAGGATGGGATGTTTCAATAATAATTGAATAGGCCTAGGCTAACAGGAATTATAGTAGGCTAACTCTGATCTTCTATCACTTCAAGTGGCAAAACTAGTCTAGCTAGTTGTATGCCATCATGGGATGTCATCTTATGACTTCACTTATGAAATTTAGACTATTCATAAATACAGAAGTACTGGGTAAACCTGTAACAAAATATTTGTAAACTGTATATCAGTCCAAACTGGAATGTCAATATTTTTATCAGCAGTTATTGCTTCATAGTTCATACAAATATAGAATTTGTACAATTAGTACTGCTGTAGTAGGACTGTTGAAAGAATAGCGCCATAAGCCTTTTACTCTTGGCATGGTCAATAGATATACTATGAACTGTGTTTGATAACTGGGCAGTGTAAGAAATAATCAGTTAGTTGCCCTGAAAAGTTCTATGCAAAACAAAACAATAGGCCCTAAATCAGTGATGTAGTCAAGGCATTTTTCTCAAGGTCGAGGCATTTTTCCAATGCATGGCATGATTAAAGTGCTTCAAGCCAGCCTTGAGGCAAGGATCAAGGCCAAGGACTACTAAAGTTTTTTTTCCAACGCCAAGGCATGTCATTTGGAAAATTGGTCAAGGCAAGGCAGTAAAGTGGCTCAAAGCAGCCTTGAGGCATCAATGCTAAGCACTGCCATAAATTACCAGCGAGTCATATGCGCAGCGTGCAATAATCTTTTCAGGTTCTTTATCTAGAAAATTGCTTCAAACTCGACTTGGAAGAAAAATCAGGAATTGTAGCCTACTCAGAGCTCGTCTGACAAATTTGAATATCAGTTGAAAAGGGAAAATTCTTCAAGGTTGCTGCTTGACCTTAAACTGTCCTATTTTACTGCGTCGGATTTGGCAATTACTGCTGACTGAATTCAGCGTCTTCTCTTAATAATAATGCCGTCAATCAGTGATGTAGTCCTTGGCCTTGATGCCTTGCCTCAATGCTGCCTTGAGGCACTTTACTGCAGCCTTGCTTTGCCTTGGCACATTTTTCCAAAATTCAATGCCTTGCCTTGCCTTTGAAAAAATCGATTTTTTCAAGGCCAAGTCATGATCAAGGCATGATCATGCCTTGGCCGTACAAAATACTGCCTTGACTGTGTAATTTCCTGCCTTGAATGCTGCCTGGCGCACTTTACTGCCTTGACTTGACCAATTTTCCAAATGCCTTGTCCTGCATTGGCCTTGAAAATGAATGCCTTGGCCTTGAGAAAAATGTCTTGACTACATCACTGCCGTCAATACACGGTAACGTCGCTAGTAGGCTTTTGACGCCACATAACAAGCAGATGCGCTTAATTAAAAGCGAGAGATTTCTGTTGCTAGAATAATATTACTATTACTCGCAATCGTACCAATTGAAATACACCCACAAAATATGTCACAAATAAGTATGCCATTTTATTAAGAGCATAGAATGCACTCTCACGCCAGAAACTTAACATCTATCAAACAGAAAACAATAATTTGATTAAATAAGTTATTTAGGCAAAAAAATTATTGTCATCTATGTTGAAACACAAACTCATAGTGAGCTAATGACGCTGGTACCGCTACGGTAAACAGTCACATTTCGCAGGATTACTCATCGCTGTGTTGTTGTTTTATGTAATTTATTTTTGTTTATTTTTGTATATTATTTATTTACTTTCTTCTTTGACAATTCTTTTATTCTTTTTGTTTACAATAGTTTTGTGCAGATGAAAACTGTTTAATGATGAAGATAAAGTGCTGCAAAATTGTGCTTATTATACCAATGCCATTTCTTTTAGTTAGATTTGTGTATTATATTTAAATTTCAAATATAACCGGTGTCCGGTTGAATTTTTTTTGCATTCTTATAATGCTAATCATGCATATTAGTATGTCAGTGCAATAATATAAATCATTAAATTAGCTTAATTTAAATGGGTTTTTATAGACGCAAGCCAAAGCCTCCATGTCTACATCCTTGCGCCTGATGAAGTTAATATAGGCCTAATAATCATGTGCAAGGTAACAAGTTAGACAAAATTAATAGCAGTAAAAATTAAACAATTGGTATTAACATTTCTGAACATAGTTATTATATAGTTATTGCATAGTTATTATATGATAGACATGAATGTAATACTTGTAATGTTTTGGCATGGTTACAGACGTTGGAAGTATGTTATTTCTCCTCGTTAATTTGCAAGCGTTACGGGGACCTCATTCCAGAAGTTGAGTAGTAATCGTAAGACAGGCTTGCTGCTGCTGGTTGTCTTATGTTGCTCTAGTTCGTTCAGCGCACAGAATGCCGTCGATCAACGTGTCCTTTAGCGAGTCTGACGTCATCAAGATGATGCTCGAGTTCCTCGCGAATCGTGGTCTCAACATCACGATGCTGTCCCTTGAACGCGAGACGGGCGTCATAAACGGCGTCTACTCGGATGACATGCTTTTCCTTCGTCAGCTCATTCTTGACGGTCAGTGGGACGACGTTATAGACTTCGTGCAGCCGCTCGGATCAGTCGATTCGTTCGACTCGAGGCGCTTTCTCTACATAGTACACAGACACAAGTACCTGGAACTGCTCTGTATACGGTCGGAGGCTACGCCGCTGTCGGCAGCCGTGAATCCAGGCGGCGATGGCTACGAGTGTGCGGTCGAAGAAGTAGTGACGTGCTTGAGCACGCTGGAAAATCTGTGTCCGTCGAAGGAAGAGTACGGGCAGCTGTGTCTTCTCCTCACTCTCAACCGTCTCTCCGACCACCCGGAGTACGCTGCGTGGAATCCGAGCGCTGCACGTGTCCAGTGTTTCCTCGAGGTCTACCCACTGGTGGAGAAGCTTCTGCCCCCGGATGCGAAGGTGGCCGGTGGGCGGGGAGCGGGAGGGGGTGCGGGCTCGGTCGCACACGATGACCGTATGGTTCAGTTGCTCGTGAAGGGGCTGTTGTACGAGTCGTGCGTTGACTTCTGTCAGAACAAAGCGACGAGCGAAGACAGCGAGGACGGCGAGGGAGATCTTCGCATACGTCCCATGCTGACGGTCGGGGGTAAATCCTCGGGTGGGGGTGGAGGCCTGAGCGATGCAGACGTGAGTTTGCTTGCCTGGCTACAGGCTGTGCCACACGACGTCTTCGCATGCCCGTTCGAGCAACGTTCTCTACGACTTGACCTTCGACCTCTGGTGAAACCCTCTCTTGACGCATCCTGGTCGGAGCACATCTTGACGGCTCCCATCAAGCCTCGGAGCATCTTTCCTCACTCCGTCATGCCGTCGGGTCGTCCGCGGTCGATCGAAGCCATGTCGCGGTCCCTCGTACCGCAGTATGACGGACTGGCGTCCGGTCTCCTCGCGGGAAGCATTCGTAATCGAGGCGACGGAAACAGAGCTTCGCTCGATGGCGTCAGTGCCATGTCGAAGTCGTTCACAGGATTTCATCTGAACGCCGGTGTGAGGCGCTTGATGCAGACGTCTGTGGACAAGCTGTTTGAGGACGGAGAGACGGTAGTCGTGTCGGAGGCAAGCAAGCTCAACCGACCGGCTACCGTGCCGTTGAGTCCTCCGGAGTCGGAGGAGTCGGCAGGAATAGCTGCTGTCGTAAGGAGGAAAACTCAGGAGGGGGTTTCTGGTGAAAGAAGCGAGCAGGGAAAGAATCGTGGTTCCGTAGAGAATAAGGAGAACAAGGATGCTTCGGCACGGAACTCCCGAGTTTTAGATGACAAGTCTCCTCGAGATGCAGGAACAGAGTTGTACAGGTTTGTTTGGCGTACGATTTGGAAACTAGACAAGATTCATAGAACTGATTTATGGCTGGAGTTCTTTCATTGATTTTTTGACCAGAAAATAATTCTAATTGATCATTGTTAACATTGAATGTAGGGTTTTCCTTGTGAGGAATGGTTAGATGTCACCAACGGAAAAAGATTTTTGCCACAATACATGATCATGCACATCTTATGCACTCGGGTGCAGTTTATGATAATCTATATATCTGATCAAACATACTCCATTGAAGTCTTTTTACTTCCGTCTTTGCCCTTTTTCCATCGACATCCCGAAACTAGTATGTGTGCCTTAGCTCAGTTGTTGTTTGTGTCCCGCCCTAGACTCCGTCAGGCTAGGGCCCCGTTCCTCCTCCGGCTGCCGACAGGGCGTCCTCCCACAGCTGGAGCAGATCAGCCACCGCCACAGAGTCTCTCCACAAATCCAGTGGTTCCAGGTTGGTTTTTATTGAGTGGCACGAGAGGAGGTGTGAGGTCTCGTGGATGTGGGTTTTGCAGAGTGGGCAGTGAGGAGAAAGGTGAGCTTGTGAATTGATTTTATGAAGGTATGAGTGGAGGAACGGTGATGTGTTGGTGCGGAGTTGTTCGAGTCAACTTCTGGTTTTGCGGTTTATGGTTTCTTCTGTCTTGTTTATGGTTGGTGGATGTTGTGATATTATTTTATTGGGTTGTTGTGTTTGGAGATATTGCTGAATGGATTGGTATATATAGTTTTGATGTTCTTACTGGCCTTAGCCCAGTCACTGCATCTTTTCTTTCCACATGTTCATCTCGACCTACCATGTCTGACAACATCAGCTATGACAAGGATACCCAACCTTTCATGTAGCATGCTAGTTTTCGCCGTATCTCTTTCACACATTCATCTCACCGTAATGTTCTCTTTTTCTCAAAGCAAAATTGTAAGCACAAGGCTTGTTAATTTGTCTAGTTATGAAATCGTTGACATTTGATTTTATGATTAGGGTGAGGTGTGTCAATGGTTCCAGATAAAGGATTAGGTGTGAGGTTTATTATAGGTTTAGTTTATAGGATTACTGTTGCATAATTTGTGAAGTGGATTTTTGTAGAAGATTGGGGATGTTTTGCAGCAGAATTTCCGTGGAGGATTGCTGATGGGGTTTGCAGCAGAATGTTAGTTTTAAATATAGGGGTCATATTTGTTATTGGGTTTTGGGTAGCAGATTATACACAAGGTTTGTAACAGGGTTTAGGTAGAGTTTTTATGAGTGAAACTAAACACAGTTTGCTGCTCACAAGCATGGTGAATTTATATAATCTTTTCGTTTTTTACAACGATTAATTATAGTTTGATTATACGGAGTGACCGAATAGGTCAGTCGTTAGCGTTCACGCCTCGCAGTGAAAAGGTAGAGGGTTCGCCTCCCTGCAAAGACTGATTGTGTTTGGTATCAAACCTGGGCAAACCTGAGCAAACACTCCATTGCCTGTAAGGGAAGGACCTCTGGCCGCCCATCCGTGCTCATCTGGCCTAGTCGGTCGGTGGTAAAGTCATGCGTAGTAATACGTTACAAGACAAAATTACCATCGCCAGGGCCTGTCTTCTGACAGAGCACTATTATCGTCATTAGCTAGATATTTTATCGTGAATGTTTCATGTCTGTAGAGAATATCAGAAGCAACGCGAGCGAGTCGAGCGTCAGCTTGCGGAGCAGAACAAACTGCGCGAGGAGTGTGAGCGACAGTTGTCTGCCGGAGACAACAGACTGTCCGACCAAGGAGGTCGAGCCGCACAGACAGGTAGAGAGTCGTTGTTGGTTGCGCTTCCTCCGTGGGTAAATGTAAAACCTCCTTGCATCTGCACTGACTGTGTCTGTACTGCTTCTCTTTGATGTTGAATGTTGTCTAAAACCTTCTTGCATGCTAGTTTGTGTACGTTGAAATATTCTGTTGTATTGGAGACTAGTAATGATTTATGTACTTAACCTTTCAGTTGTCCAGTTGCATCTAGACCAATAGGTCTAGGCCAATTCTAGGTCTAGGCCAATACTATTCTAGAAAACCTCAAGTTAATTGTGACATGGGGGAGTGTTGCGTATGAAATTTGCAGATGAGTTTGCAGGTTTTTTAGAATAGATACACTTTGACTACATATCTGTGTACACACCTAATTGGCTGTTTAGATTTCGGTGTTTCAGTTCCTTTTTAGGTTGATTTTTAGTATAAATGTGGATGATTATTTTAATATTTCTTGCAGGCCAAAGGTTAAAATGCTCGATAGTTGGCTAAGACTAAGAGTTTGGTTAAAATATCTGGAATTTAGGTAGTTTAAGTTGATGCTTCTGATTCAGCATTAGGATTAGACAAAATGTGAATATTTCATAATTAAAAATAATGCTTAAAAGTTATTCTAAGAAATGATTTTTCAAATTTTTGAAGTAATTTTTAAAATTTCCACATCTTTTTAAACTTTATTTCTTACCGGTATTAAAATGAATATATCGTGCCAGTATTAAAAACGAATTGGCCTAAGTGTTGAGTATAATATTCATTTACAAATTCATTTGATATAAATCTTTTGTATCTTTGTATTCTGTTTGTTTTTTGTTGGAATGGCATTTAGTACTTTTTGTTTTCCTTTCCTTTTTGTTTGTGTTACTTTACCTGTTGATCTATTTCTTCTGTCTTTATTTATCCTTAAGTGTGCATCCCGTAGTAGCAGTTTATGTGTTTAATTCATTTTTAGTGTTAGATCACAGACTTTTCGTTACCTGTTTTATGTACTGTGTATCAGACTTTGCGTTATCTGCTCTATGTGCTGTGTATCAGACATTGCGAGCAGCGATGAGAACAGAGATTCAGCGGCAGAAGAGGAGAAAGACAGAGGTAGAGAGAAAGAAGATGTAGAAGATTCAGAGGAGACGCCACCGCTGATCAAGCCTGCCTTGTCGGTGCCGGCCCTTCATTCCACCGACAGGTCATCGCCGTCAGTCGGCGAGAGTGCTCGCAGACTAAGTCTGAGCGGGAGTTCTCCGGACCTTGTTGCTTGCAAGGGCGAATGGGGTTTGAGTGGAGGAGATGTTTTGCCCAGTGCTGATGATCCACTGTGTGTGCAGATGGTGCCGTCAGGCCCTGAGGAACACATCGCGACTGCGGGCGCGGCTAATAGCAACAATAACATGCCACCGCTGAAGACCAGTATGAAACCTGTGGAGTCTGCTGCTCTGCCTAGCTCGGCACCCAGCAGTAGTCGACCGACGAGCTCCCAGGCCAGACCTATCTCGTCCAGACAGATGCCAACGTCTGCGTCGTTGGTGAGAAGTAAGGGAGGGCTTGCCGCCAGTCAGGGTTCAGTGAGGAGTTCACCAAGCGCCCTGGTCCCCGCCGGGTCAAGCCCAACTCCTCGCAAGTTTCCATCAGCGGTTAATATCTCGTCCGGCACGCCTCGGCCCGGTTCCGCTTCATCGACTCCCGTGCGAGAGTCCGCTCAAACTGGGTCGTTGCTAGGGTCAAGGTCGAATAGCGTGTTGACACCGTCCAATAGGCTGACATCGCCAGCCAATAGGAGCAGCGAGTCGAAGGTTAGAGGTCAGATCGTGTCAGATTCCGTCAACAGTGACAAACAGAAGCCGACGGTGACATCGGCGCGGGACAAGGTTATTTCGAAGACGCCTGCTTTGAAGAAGAATACGATTCCGTCGAGCGCGAGAGATTCGAGATGCACCACTCCGGTCTCTGCTCGTACTCCGTCCAAGGAAAATATTGCAGTGAAGTATGCGCTGAAAGATCGGACAGGTTCTGAGCAGGTGGAGAGTGCTCGTTGCACCGAAGTGTCGTCATCGTCCTCTTCTCATCAGAAGAAAGTGACCATTGTCGACGACAGGCCGACTCTTAAATATTTAAAGCCGGCATTTGAGGAATTTCCTGTGGATCTGGAAGCTATGGTGAAAAGCATTAGCGAACTGTTTCCTAAGGGTAAGGTTCAATAATAGGGACATATAAAAAAATGTTGAGATAAATGCTAGTAAATTCCTGGAATTTAAAGTTTCAGATCTGAAATATTTAAATGAATTTTTTATTACATTTATTTATTACAATTATTTATAATTTATTGGATTAGTTAAATCTAATGAAGTTTCAGTATTCTTTATGATGTAAACCTCAATTTGTAGTTTTTATTTATTGGTGATTAGTTATATACTTTTTTCAATATGTAGTGATTGTATTTGGCTGAAATTGTATTGAAATATGTTTGAGAAGAGCCGTTTTTAAGAAAATTACATATTTATGAACACTTCAATATGTGAAAAACTGCTTACAATTTTATTTTCTTATAAAAATGACAATCTTTGCTGTTATTCATAATATCTATTAATATCTATTATGTTAAATTTTGTAGAAGTCAATTTTATGTGTTGATGTCAAATTCGACTATTATGATGCCTGTTTTAATGTGCTATTCTTTTTCTACCTATAGATTCAATATGTATGATGCTTTTCAGTGTTGTATGATACATAGTCTGCATGGTCTCTCTCTGTTTCCTAAGTCTTCTATGTTTATTGACTGTTGTATTTTCTCTGTTGTTTGTCTCTGAGTTGTTTGCTATATTATTTTCTTGCACTTGTTGTTGGCGTGGAATGCGATACAGTATTCTGTCTTTGTTTGCACTCACTACTGCTTGTTGTTTGCATGGTGTTGTGACTAAGGTTGTAGCGTTTAGTTTAAGTAAACAAACAAAATAATGTTTTGGTAAGGTCCAACTTGCTTTAATTACTCCTGGAGGTAATTATGGACCATCCCAGTCTATGTGATAAATAGCGATGATAATGATGATGATGATGACGATGAAGAGGAGGAGGAATAGAGTAAGTGGTTGTCATATCAGTAGGGCTTGTATTCTCGAACTATTATACCATTACTTAGAATAATTTGCTCTTGAAGCTCTCATGCTTTCATGACCCGTTTATGGTTTACTATTTGCTGTCACCAAATGTCTGTCCTGAGTCCTTCTCATGTAATCATTGCACTCATTCAATTGATCTGTTACATGTAAATTAACAACTAGTAGTAAGACTTTGGTAACAGTAAGAGATTTCATGCAAAGTGTTCAACATTGCCTAATTAACTGTGCTTTTATAAACAGTCGTTTGTGAAGTGTTTCTCAGTCGGTCTTATAAGCAGACTATTTTTGAAATTTGTCGGTCCATGCATTGCCTCGACCCTCATCCCTTTATCTCGTGCTAGTCGACGTGCTAGAACAGAATTCAAAGCGTTGAAATCTTTGGAATACAATCAATCTGTAATGTCAATCGTTTCTATTGTGACGTTGTAGGTGCAGCGAAGTCGTCAGAGAGTAACGGCGGTCACGGTCCGTCGCAGACCTCTGCAGCTGCACACAAGTCAGCCGGACAGAAACATGCCGACACTGACGGAACAGCGGCCGCACGCAAAGTAATGATCAAGTTCATTAC
This sequence comes from Buchholzia appendiculata, assembly GCA_034694885.1. Classification (NCBI taxonomy): domain Eukaryota; kingdom Metazoa; phylum Annelida; class Clitellata; order Enchytraeida; family Enchytraeidae; genus Buchholzia; species Buchholzia appendiculata. The sequence continues at coordinate 7,914 of JAQFYQ010000452.1, read as the reverse complement.
GCTGAGTTGTTGTTATGTTGATTTGTTCGAATGTTAATTTATTATTTGTGAGATACTTTACGTTGCTGTGGTATTGTGTTTATTTGTTAAATTGTATTTCTGTGTAAATATTCGACAGTGCTGCACAAAAGATCATACAATACAAGTGTATTTATGTTGATTAGTACTGGTCAACCCCGCCCCCCCAGCATACTATCAGAAGCAGTCAGGAAACAGTACACCTGTATTCAAGAAGAAACTGAGAACTAGACTCTTCATCTGCCCAGTGTATGTAGTAAGCTGTGCTATCTCCTCTCCCGCACTAGAATCTGTAAGTTTAGAATATGGTTTTGTTAGGGTATTACCTTGATAATATAGAAGTGCATTAGAAGTGCAACAAATAAAACCATAATGTAGAGGGTATATTTGCTGAACAATTTGTGTTGTTTAAACTGTTCTGGTTGGTATAACATATACACTAATTTGTCATTATAATCGTCCTATCTTCCGAACACTTGGTATAACCCTAAACTATAACTAGATACTAAACTTATAACTACTATGTAGTACTTGAATGTATAATCTGGTATATATCTGCTGTGCACTGCTAAACGAACATTATCTGTGTTCACGCTCAGAACGCTCTGGACGGAAGTCGAGGCAAGCCGAGGTTTCTTGCCGTCACTTCGTTTGAGGACGTGCAGGCCGTGAGGTCGGTCGCGTTCCACCCTCAAGGTCATCTCTACGTGGTCGGAGCCAATTCCAAGACACTGAGAGTCTGCCAGTTTCCAAACTTCAAGGATCTCAGGTCGGTCTCTTTCGTGTGATTGTTGGCGTACATTTTCTGGTAATTGGTTTCAGTGTATGGAAGGTTTTAGAAGGTTGACTGTGTAAGCAAGCCTGGAGGCAGTTTTTGTTCGATAATTGCATTAGACGTTCATAATCTTTGATGTGTGAGTAGAGGTGAGCAGAAATAGGCGCTGAGAAAATGATCTTGTGAATATCCTTTAATTTAGACATTAAGAAGCTCTTGACTAAATTCTGTGCTTCATGAAGTAAGAGTTGGTAGGGTGAGTGATGCTATACCAAGTGTGAGCCTGTTATATCCTGGGTATATGACACAACATCACACAGGATATGATACTAGGATATGACACAGGATATGATACAGGATATGCTACTAGGATATGACACAGGATATGCTACTAGGATATGACACAGGATATGATACCGGATATGACACTAGATACTGTCATTACCTGGTGTCATATCCTGTGTCATGTGTCATATCCTTGTGTCATATACTGTGTCATGTTGTGTCATGTATCCTGGTATGCTATGTGAGAAAGTTGCTGAGCATGTGGTTCTTAGTTTCTTGTGAAATAGTGATATTTATGGATGACATAAATTAGGTATTTTCTTTTTTCGTTGTTGCCTTTCACTGTTATTGTGTTTTTAAAAGAAAATAGATTGTTACCTTGTTGGTCACAATGTCACTGTGTGGGGTCATCAATGATACTGAATGAGGTGAACTGTGCGAAATCTGATCGACTGATCACTTCTGCCGAGTTATGATTGTTGAAGCTAAGGTCTTAACAGTAATGCCTTTCCTGACTCGCGCAATTGTATGTAGAATCTATTCGTCGAAGCTGCGGAGAAACACAGTGGCAGTGCTAACCTGGGTAACGCTGGACTTCACCGGACTTGCAAATGACACTCTTATTATGACGAATGTGTTTCCCAGTGTTACTACAGATAATTTAGTTACTGCACATAGCTACCAATATTTTATTTGCTACTTTATGACATTAATAAAATAAAGACTACATTGTTATAAATTCACAGTTGTTATTGTAACCTCAATGTTATGTTTTCAGGCAAGACCATGAGACGCAGCCGACAGAGATTCCATTCAAGCGACCGAAGCACCACAAGGGGTCGATCTATTGCGTTGCTTGGAATCCGCTCGGCAATCTCATCGCGACCGGTTCTAACGACAAAACGATACGGATCACGCGATTCGACTCCGATGCTTGTACAGCAATAGGTACACTGCATCTATAGATATTCTGCCTCTTATTCTCTTTCATTTTATGACGTTAGCAAATAATTATGCTATCTTGAACTACATATTGATTTTAGCTATTGTGCTGTGCGGTATTTAATTTCTTGTTTACGATTTTATTGAATTTTTTTTACATTTGTTGAATACGATGCATGTTTCTTTAGTACAAGTTAGCTGTTGCATACTTAATTAAATTCTATTGAATTCGGCTGCGTCTCATGGTCTTGCATTTATTTGGTTCTGTAGCAAACTGTTGCAGTGTAATTATTTGTGCACACAACTTTGAATATTTAATGCATCAAACCGTTTCTCTTCTGTGTGTTTTCGTGTGGAACAATCAGATCTCTTGGAAAATTACCTGCATGTTCTGTAGTATGTAACTATTCGTGCATATTTCAGTAATGTCCGACCCTCTTTTAATAGACTTAGTTCTAGTGGACATTTCCAGTCTGTTTGATGATTATCAATGACGATGGTGACAATGCACTATTTGCTTGTCTGAATAATATATTGATGTAACGTTGCATTGAGCTGCAAAATGAGCTGGAGTATGAAGATCTTGTGATTGTAACAAATAGAGGTGAAATCTTGTGCTAGAACTGCAAATCTGCTAAGATCTATTAGTGCGATGGTGTTTGTCTTCCATATTATTTCGATTGATTTTTTTACCTCCGATCCACTAGGCTGGATGAGGTCGGGTGAGCGGCCAAAGGTCCTTCCTCATGCATTACAGACTTGCTTATTGATTAGTATTGGGATGAGAGATAGTGTGATTGGAAGCACGCTATATATTGGGCGAGACATGTGTGAGTTTGCATGTATGTGTGTCTATGTGTGTGTGTGAGTGTGTTTGTGTGTTATGTCTGTGTGTGTTTGTATGACTGTTTATATCTGTATGCATGTGTGTGTATGTGTGTTATGTTTATGGATGAGTGTGTGGTGTGTGTGTCTGTGTACATGTGCATTTATATCTGTCTGTGTGTTTGTGTGTGTATTTATGTTTGTATTGTTGTATATGTCCGTGTGTATATATGCGTTTATATCTCTCTGTGTGTCTGTGTGTGTGTGTGTGTGTTTGTATTGCTGTGTATGTCTGTGTACATGAGTGTGTATATGTGTTATGCCTGTATGTATGTGTGTGTCTATATGTTTGTGTGGCTGTGTATGTCTGTGTGCATGCCTGTTTATATCTGTGTGTGTGTGTGTAGGAGCTGACATGGAGTTGACATTCCACGACGGTACGGTGCGTGACATGGTCTTCATGCAGGACATGAACAACAAGACGTCGCTGCTCATCAGCGGCGGCGCAGGGGACTGCAAGATCTACGTCACAGACTGTGAAACAGGCACACCCATCAGAGTCATGTCTGGGCATTCAGGTAATAGTCTGTCACTGACATTAGAGTATGTCTGGGCATCCAGGTACTAGTCGGTCACTCTCATTAGTGTCGTGTCTGGACACATAGGTAATAGTCTGGCGCTCTCATTAGAGTCAAGCATTAGAATCTAGACATCCAGGTAATAGTCTGTCGGCATTCATCATAGGAATACTGGCATCAAGCACAGGCTACACATATCATGCAGGTGTTTGGGGATTATCCCCCTAATTTGTGGCGTTTATGAGGTAAAATCTGATATAGATCTCTATCCAGAAAGTATAACTTATAAGGTCCCCAGTTTGAAATATCATAGCCTAGGCCGATAAGTGTTAGTATCTGTGATGACGTGACATATAGATAGTTATTGTTGATGTCAACCAACTTCAAGTGGTCGTGTCAATTAATCAGGTTATGTAGTGTTGATTTGTTTGTGTTTTCTAGTAAAGCTATAATCTGAATTTGGTTGTAAAACCTGTTACTGTAATATGCACACGAATTCTTTCAATAGACTAGGAAGAAATGTGCTTCTGCATATTGTGTACTTCAAGAAGCTTAGTTTCCTACTTATTGTTACATGTACATGTATGTTGTTTTTGAGTATGCCATGGTTTATTGGGTATGCATTAGGTTATGTGTAGGTTATGATTTATGCTTATGCTTTAACATCATGTGTATGCTTTACTCCATGTCTATGCTGTAGGTTATGTGTGTATGCCTTAGGCCATGTCTGTGATGTGATATATATGTATGCTTAGGTCACGTGTATGCGTTGCACACGTGGGGTGGGTGCATGTTCGTCAGTGGCTCGCAGGACAAGACGGCTCGACTCTGGGATCTTCGTGCATCGGCCGCCGTCAATGTTATTCCAAGTCATCCGCCAGGTGGGTGATTCTCGGCTGTGAATCAGTATAGAATATTCTGTCGTTTCTATCTTCCTTGCTGCTCATTTATTTATTATTCCTCACTGCCTCTTCATTTCCTTTGACTCAGGTTTCATTTTGCAATCTTGACCCTTGTCTGTCTTTATCGTCATCATAATTCTTGTCGACGCTTTCATTTTACTTGTTTCCTCGTCTGATTAGTTTCCTAGTGTATATATCTTGCTGTGTCAAGATTGGACAGAATCTTCATGTTCATTTACTACGCTGATAACGGGATGTTACACAGCATGCACGTGTTGATGAACAGCTGTGCGAGTGAAGATGCATATCGATGTTTTTATGATCGGAGGTTTTTAAGATGTTTGGCTTCTTAGATTTTGATTTGAGGTATTTACATTACTTTTAGTAAGGGCTTAGATTTTTTATGTTAAGTATTTACATTATTCTTTTACAGAGGAAAAGTTATAATTTGAATGAATATGAATCATATAGGAGAATGAGTTGCTGTGATTTTTGAAGCGCGTTACTCCCGTTCATTCTCTTTGGTCCAACGAAAATGTGGTTGAGGATTTTTTATGGATGTAGTTTGTCGTCTGAAGGTAACATTGGTGAATCGGTTTGTTTTCATGTGTTTGTTGCACCCGTGCACAGGCAGTGCGTTTGCGTCGGTGTGCGTCGACCCATCGGGACGACTGATGGCTTCCGGTCACGAGGACTCGACCTGCATGCTGTGGGACATCCGAGGCAACCGGAGCATCCAGATCCTGAGACAACACTCTGACGAGATCCGGACAGTCCGCTTCTCCATGAACGCCTACTACCTGCTGACAGGCTCGTACGATAACAACATCGTGCTCACAGACCTGCACGGTACGCATTGGATCAGTTACACATGTTGGGCAGTTTGAATTGCTATGTGAATCAAATATTTAAGTTAAGTAAAGTAGTTTGAAATGTTATGTGAATGCCGTATTTACGTAAAGTGAAGCAGTTTGAAATGTTGAAGTTAAGTGAATACCAAATTTAAATAAGGTGAGGTGGTTGGTCTTTCCTTGTTAAAAGGCTGCTCTAAATCCACAGCCCTCAGCTTGATGTCGGGCAAGGTTCCTCTAACCTTGGGGCCAGTGTGTTAGATAAGAATGTCTGTATATTTCCCAGTTTTTATCAAATGATACCAATCTAACTTCACTGCTCGGTAACAGAGTTGTTAGGATGTGAACATATCGGTCAAATTTCCAGCCAGACAGCAAGATGGCGAACGTGCCACCGTCTGCCATCGGGTTAACCCTACAATTTGGATCAACCTACAGCAATAAAAATACCCCTAATTTTTGAATTTTTAGGATATTGTGTTTCTAGAGATTGTTTCTAGCTTTATTACAGACCGTTTTGTTTGAAGTTTGTTTACTCAGAATTTGACAGAGGTTGAGGTCTTATGGCTCTGTCTGCGAGGGTTTGTCAAGATTTTTTATAATGCAACTTATCATGGAGGGTTGTTGTTGTTGTTGTTGTATTTCTTTTACTTCTGGTACTTGTTATGTGTTACAATTGTCGCAGTTATTATATTGTTTCACTCGTTGTTCTTGTTATGCTTAATGTACTTATTATACATATTAAACCTGTACTTGTTATGCTTATTATACTTGTTATGCTTGTATTTGTTGCATGTGTTGTACTTAATGAATTTGTACTTGTTGTACTTAATGTATTTGTACTTATTGTACTTGTTCATTTGTTGTACTTATTGTGCTTGTTGTACTTATGGTACTTGTACTTGTTGCATTAACTGTTGCATTTGTTTATTGTACTTATTGAATTTGTTGCATCTATTGTACTTGTTACACGTATTGTACTTAATGCAGTTGGTGTAATAATTGTACTTATTGTAATTGTACTTGTTGTATTTATTGAACTTGTTGTACTTATTGTAGTTACACTTATTGTTCTGGTATTTGTTGTACTTTACTGTACTTATTGTACTTGTTGTTCTTGTTGTACGTAGGTGATCTGATGCAGACGTTGCCGAGTGTGATCGTTGCCGAGCACAGGGACAAGGTCATTCAGTGCCGGTGGCATCCGAACCAGCTGGCATTCGTCAGCACGAGTGCAGACCGATCGGTTACATGCTGGGCACTCCCTATGATCTAATCTGTGCATGGAACTTTTTAATCCTTCGGAGTGGCTTGTGCTTTCCACAAATATTTTAGAGGTAATAGTTCTCTGCAAAAGTCTCCCCCTGCTCGTCAGATCAAAAGTTGCAAAAACTTTCCATTGTAGACATTTTAATATCGGGGAAATAATTGGGTCCCCATAAGTTCATGTGTTCCAGGTTCTAGAAAATCTGGTGTGGCGCCACCTATGAGCTGTAATTATCGAACAAGTCACTTCTGTGCACTGCCTCGGACTGCACAACTTTCTGTGTACACTTTGTACAGTATGTTGTGGGTATTTATGTATCGGTAGTCATCTTTGCAGCTTCGTTTCTACTTTGAGAACTTCACTAGAAGCAGATATGTGTGTGTACAGTTTCTTGAACTTGATCTTCTTGAAGAACTTCCTTGGAAACGTGTTGATGTATGTACTCCCCCTGTGAACATTATTTTAGATATACGGTTTGTCTCTGTTGTGTGTGCACTATTTTTGTTATCTTTGGTATCTGTATTGCAATAGGAAAATGAGTGCCACAATTTGTGAAGAACAATCAAAATCCCAAAATTTGTATTTCCAGGCTTTGTATTCGAATGCTGCACAGCGCTGATAGTGAAAGATGTGCGTTGAATTTTTAACTGACTTTTGATGCCTGTTTTGAAGGATAGCTTTTTGAATTTGGTGACACCGGTCATATTGGTTGCTGAACAGAATTTGGTTACAACGTTTCTGTGTTAAAGCTTTTAATGTAATTTTTGTGATATTGACCGTTCTTAACAAACTGTGGCTCTGATTAAGCAACGATGCCATTATATTCATCCAAGTATTTCTCAAACATTGGACGATATTTATGTTGTTTGATTTTTTTTCGTATTTTGATTTGATTGCCTGGAAAGGGTGTGCTACAGCTGTGTTGTACGGTTTGCAGTTTGGTGCCAGTTGTAGAAATACTTCCTCATCGTCCTCGGAGTCGCCCTTTGCCCTTGAATGTGTGTGATCATCATCTTGTAGTCATCTATTGACTAGTCTGAGTGCTGTATGTGAAATATGAAGCTATGTGTGTATGAAGACATGTCAGTATGAACTGTGTAGGCATTGTCTCATGTTACTAGTGTTGATGTATGTGTGAAAATTTTTCTCTTTCCTCAGATCACGATTATGTGCATCCTCATCACTCCGTTTCTAGTTGATCACACTCTAATTGCCTTATTCTGTGCCGAAGCTGAACAGAAAACGTTTAAAATTGCATGTTCGAGCAGCCGTTGTACTGGTGTGTGTAGGTTTGTTTTGTAATCTGATCGTGTTTAGATCTGACAGCATTGTTTACCTGAATTTAATTGATGGAAAATATAATTGATATATAATATTATTCGATTATAATAGTAGAAGACTGTAATTTATATAAGTAATATTATTCTAATATACGTAATGTTTACATCAAACTAAAATGTTTGCGAATTTT
>JAQFYQ010000451.1:0-17177 GCA_034694885.1 Buchholzia appendiculata | reverse complement strand
ATTGAGGGAAGGAGAGGACCAGGAAGACCGAGACAGAGTATGCTTCATGAACTGATGGAGGGCAAGGAGGAATCATACGTGCAAATGAAAGGAAAGCGGAGGTCCGTGAGTCGTGAAGGAAATGGATACCAGGGACCTGCCTTCCGGCAGAGCACTAATGATGATGATGATGAATCATGTTTCAACATCACCAATCATGAAAATGAAAACTACTATGTAAGACTAATTTTATTCAAGATGAGGCACAGATAGAAGCAATGATGAGAAACTGTGAGATAGTGACAGTAAGAACGCATGTAGTATGTAGCACTTCCTTTTATGTGTCATGCGTGCCGACTCTTGCAAAACAGAAACGTAGATCTACCGTTCAGCAGTTGCTATACTAGCTAGAGCAGATTGAATTCAAGGCACACTGTAGAAAAGGTAAGCAATGAGAACTCACAGCTCTATTCCTGATCTGCTGGGATCCAAAGACATGCAACATATCAACCAGTGTTCCAAACAGTCTGTTTCCATGGTGATCTGCAGGCAGAGAAAAGCAACTTAGTCATAAGTGAACCAGTTAACTTCAGCAACGTAACAAGTGTTCCAAAAAGTCTCTACCCCCCCCCAAGGGCATGCAAAGTTGAATGTACTTAAATAACATGCAGACAACTGTTACAGTACATCATGTATCCAAGAGTTTTGATAAATTACATTATAGCACCGATAATAAAAACCGTAACTGATAGCATAGCATGAGCACAACTGATCGCAATGGGTCCCACTAATAGTATAACACAGGTCCAAATATAGTATAACACAGGTCAAAAGTGTATAGCACAGTATTGCCACAATCGAGGGCACAGCTATAGCACAGAATGGGCACCACCAGGACACAGCTATAGCACAGAATGGGGCACAACCAGAGCACAGCTATAGCACAGAATGGGCACCACCAGGACACAGCTATAGCACAGAATGGGCACAACCAGAGCACAGCTATAGCACAGAATGGGCACAACCAGGGCACAGCTATAGCACAGAATGGGCACAACCAGGGCACAGCTATAGCACACAATGGGCACAACCAGGGCACAGCTATAGCACAGGAAGGGCAATACCGAGGGCACAGCTATAGCACAGGAAGGGCAATACCGAGGGCACAGCTATAGCACAGGAAGGGGACTACAGAGGGCACAACTATGGCACAGAATGGGCACAACCAATGACACAGCCAAACAAAACACACTTGCTTTCAAATCCTATTACTGACAGTGAACAATGACAAGATAAATGCAGCCAGAGGCAGACTAAATACAGCCATACAGCCAAAATAGGCACGCTAAATGCAGCGGATCAATTTGGCATTGTCACAAAAATAATATAATTTTTTTTTTATCTTATGATAATAGCAACCATGTCCTGTTCACAGTATATCAAAGAAGTTAGCGCAAAGAAATCACCTTTCCCATCTGAAAGCAAAGTACGCAGGTAGGTGTCCAGATCAGCCATGCTCTTCGCAGCGCCGACACGGATGCCTGATTCAAGTCTCTCAATCTTCTGAAGTTCCAAGATGTTGGATGTTGATATGACTGTGATGGGCTTGCTGGCAGTGGCTTGAGCCAGTTTGAACACTACAAGCCAATACATGATGATTAACTAAATAAAACACACGCCAGCATACACAGGTTGCTGACTAAGAAACTTTGCATACCATTTTGCGTATTGCTTTAGCGTACCCAACATACACAGCAGCGCCGCCACTGCACCAACCCAAATACAAACACGGATATCCATCTATCTGCTTTCTCTGAGTTTTAGAGTTCCTGCTCTCATCGAAAACAGCACAAACACAGGCAACTTGCCATTTAACTTGTCACGCAATTTAGTGATTTAAAAATGCTGCAATCCCGTGATTGATCAAGTAGGAACTTATATCTTGGCCGTATTTAAAACTAGCTGCTATTGCACTATCAGAAAACATTTTGAGGAAAAGAGCATCAGACGATTCTGTGGATACGACACAGAGAAACGACTCAAACGTAGGTGGTGGTTGAGGTTTATAGACGCTTTGTCATATCGAAGATGATCAGTGTCTTCCCTCCTCACTTCAGGACCTCTCCTTTAAGCAGGTCCCTTCCCAGACTGGGGACTGGGCGCAGCAGGTCTCAACATGAGTGCGAACTCAATTTATGAGACCTGCCCAGGCGGAGTTATGGCGAAGACTGATCAGAGATGTATCAATTTAAACTTCCCGACTGAATACCGATTAAAAAAAGGTGTTCCGAGCAAACAGATGCACAGGATAAAAGTAACAATTTAAATATAAGAAAGTTGTATTGTATGTTCTAAGTCTGTACCTTGTTGTACTGACTGACTGCTTTCTGCCCTTGCTCCTGTAGGCTCGTGCTCCCAACTCTCCAGTCATCATTGTCGGCACACACCGAGATCTCGTCAAGAAGAACTACCCGGTGACGTTCATCAAGGACATGGGTGACCTCATAGAGAGGAAGTACATCTCGGTCAGTGACCCTCAAAAGCTCGGGCTGCCAAGGGTCATGGGTCACGTGGAGGTGAGCTGCCGGGGAGGTCTCATGTCAAAGACGTACGTTCCTACACTGATAGACCTGATCTGGAAGATCGTGTCAGAGGAATATCAGCCTGGTAGGATTACAGTTTTTGTGTGTCATCTTTATTTGTTGCAAGTCTTTGTCTAAATACGTCAGTGTTGTTGTCATTAACTGTCATTAACATTAAGGATGGCAAAAATTTTAACTAGAGGATGATCACATCGATGACAAAAACTGAATCATGTCAATAGCAGACTAAAAATTGAAATATCAAACAAAACGATACGTGTAAGCTTTGCATACATACCTGATTGTCATTGTATGCTTCAAACAAATTCAGTCGGTTTAAATTTGTGCTCATTTGATTTTGTTATAAATGTGTGTGATGCAGAAATGGCGTCCAGTCACTACATCTTAACATTAGAAAACTCTGATTCTCAAATTCTCGTACTTTAAAGATTTAGGTGCTTTGCATTCTTGTAGGTAAGAAATCGTAAATGTTCAATTGTTCATCATCATCAACAATATTTGGTGTCACTTTTCCCTTTCAGGAAATGTTGGATATCTCAAACAGTGGATGTTTTCACCATATTTGGAGTGACCGAATAGGTCAGTGGGGTGCCTGAATAGGTCAGTCGTTAGCGTTCACGCCTCACAGCGAAGAGGTAGAGGGTTCGCCTCCCTGCAGCGACTGATTGTGTTCAGTAGCAAACCTGGGCAGATTGTCAACACTCCATTGCCTGTACGGGAAAGACCTTTGGCCACCCACCCGTGCTCATCTGGCCTTTTCAGTCGGTGGTAAAAGTCATGCGTAGTAATACGTAAGATAAAATTACCATCGCCAGGACCTGTCTTCGAACAAAGCACTATCATCATCATCATCATCATCATCACATATAATTAAAAATTAAAAATCTTGGTATTTTGGGTGGAAAGGTATAAATTTGCAGTTGAAACTTGTAGCCTTATCTCAGCTTTTTAGAAGGATCGCAACAATGTAAACAAACATCTGGAGCCCGGTGGTGTCCGGTGGTGTCGTGCTTTACTAGAGACCCTCCGGGTTCATCGATGTGCTCGACAAGCCGAGCAGCGAGGCTTGGCATCAGGAAAAGCATCCGGATGTAGAACTTTTGATTCTTCAAAAGCCTAAATGTGCAAAATGCATTCGCTCCACAGAGTTTAATCACAGTAAGCACGCTTTGGGACAATTTCCTTCTAATTACAGAGGAAAATATTTTGGTAACGTCCAACCCATTTTAATTAACCCTCGCGTTAAGTGTGAACAATGCCAGGCTGGACGATAAATGATGACGATGATGATGATGAAAGAGCTGTAACTGCAGATGTCTACGACACAGACTTCCAACAGCAACAATAACAATAGCACGACGGTGTGAATTGTACTGACCCTCGTATGCTCTGTATGAGGAAGAGTTTACTTGCCAAGAAATGGACACATGAATCATCGAGGTTATAGCGGCACAACGTATTTACTGCCAATGGTAATGACCGTATTATGACTATGGACAACCAGTAATACCAACAGGTGAGCCTAATTTTTATCCTCATTATCAATATTCGTGGCAGCAATGATATGCAATTGTTTTTCTATGGTTGAGATACTTTTTTTTGTCACCTGCTATCTTGTTGTGTTGTTACCTTAGCAACGCATGGTGCATTAGTTACCTTAGCAACGCATGGTGCATTAGTTACATTAGCAATGCATGGTGCATTAGTTACCTTAGCAACGCATGGTGATATATTAGAGGTTCATCTTACACACATACATACGACGGTTATTTATGATTGATTTAAGTATTTATGTGTTTGTTTTGTTTGCAGAGGACATTACCTTTGATAAGTTTCCTCTGGTAATGCATCCAGCAATCTATTCGGACGCTCTGATAGACTGCGTCGTCAGCGGAAGTCCAAAGCCGAATGTGACGTGGAAGTACAACGGAGAGAGAATACACTTCTCAGGTATTCACAAAGCTTTATTCTATTTTTTTTATCTTACACGTATTATAAGAATTTAATTAAAGTAGTCTCATTCATATGTTACCTGTTGCACACATTGTTTTTGTTCTAATAATAAATCTGAGTGACGATTTCAAATTCGCTATAACCACGTTCCTGTTTGTAACAGATAAAGATGCCCTGCAGGATAGCAGCTTAGGAATCGCACCCCACTTCCCGCTATCTCCATTTTTATACATGATGACTGCTGCAGGGACTGGCTTTCCTGGTCTAACTTTATATGCGCAAATGACGATTCGTCAGAATTGACAATTTATGGACTCTCTCCACTTTATCTGCACATTATCAGAGTATCTGCTTTTTAGAATACATAAAGGAGACTAAGTAGTAAGAATGAATAATAAGAAGAAGAAAAACCAATAATGATGTCATTGACAAATATAATAATCTTGTAATGTATTTTGTATGAGATAATATGCAAGCAATGGGTATTTGTTATTGTAATACTAATGGCTGATTTCCTGTTGATTGTGCAGGGAGTAAGTTCATACAAGAGTCGTACGGACTTAAGGTGCACAATGTGAGTCTGGGTGAAGAAGGTCGGTACACGTGTCGGGCCGAGGTTGAGTCCATGGGACGGTACGAGGAACAATCGGTCGTTCTTTCAGTTCACAGTGAGTTTAGAATCTTATTTAAACTTCGAGTCAATGGTCTTTTTGCCTTTTAATTGTCTAACTTACTTGATTTTAATTGTCCTTTTATTCATCCTATTACTCATCCTTTTGCTCGTCCACTTACTTTTACTTTTACTTCTCCTTTTACTTGTTCTTTTATGTATCATGTTACTTGTCATTTTAATTGTCCTTTTACTTGTCATTTTATATGACCTTTGACTTCTCCTTTTGTTTGTGCTTTTATTTGTCCTGCTACTTGTCCTTTTACTTGTTTTTTTAGTTGTCATCTTTCTTGTCCTATCGGTTCCTCCATAAATCATTGTAGGAAAAATTGTCGTGTCATGTTGAGCTTCATGTGGTTGATTTAGGTGACTGTTTACTCGTATATCTCTATCATCCTTTTTTGCAACATTGAGGGACTTGAAACCGTTTTTATGCATTTTTAATTGTTGTATTTTTGTGCTCAGTACCGCCGACATTGACCGGTGATTCATTGAGTCAAGAAGGGATCGCAGAACGTGATCTCTCCATCTACTGTCATGCTGAAGGCCTGCCTGCGCCCACGTATCTCTTCTTCAAAGTACGTTCACGTTACGCATACTCTTTGAGTGTTGTGATAGCAATCTGTACCTTGTTGTAATTATTCTGTAATTATTTTGTGCCAGCAGTCTACGATATAGAAACCTGTTGTTGTTGAACGATGTTGATGATGTCTATTAAGCTGTTGATAATGATGTTCTATAAAGTTGTATAGTTCTATGATGTTAAAGAACTTTACACCATCCGTGACTGTTTTACTAATGTTGCAGGGTTCAAGCACGGTCCCTATGTCCGGCTCACAGCGGATCACAGTGGACACGGTCATAGGAACGGTCCAGTTCCAGCCGCTGATGAAAGAAGACGAGGGTCCGTACAGGTGCACGATGACCAATGATGTCGGTATCATTGATTCCCAGGGAACCGTCAGAGTCCTAGGTACGAACAGTTGACTCATTACCATCATGATTTGCCTTATGTTCTTGGCCGCTAACTTCGTCTCGTATGAGGTACCTTTGTGTTGTTGTACTTGAGAGAGTAGACTTAAAGGTTCCAGGTTGAGAAGTCAACAAGGTTCTTTCAGAGGTTCTGGCCTAATTAGAATACACACCGAAGCCTTTTTTTTTCTTTGACTATGTCCTTGGTACTCTGGTACTTTGATGACATTTTGCATATCGGGGCATTATGTCAGCCTTGGCCTTGCCTTAGGATTTACCATCAATCGTTCATAACTTGACCTGGAATACAGTTTTAGTTGTTAGAGAATCAGTGCATTACAATTCTCTTGATCAGTCATTGAGCTGGAATCACCTTGGAACTCGAGCAACTTAAAACATAAACAAAGTGAAAACAAGTAAAATAATTTAACTGAAGCTTAGTTATCAACTATATTTGCTTGTTTAAATTGTATGCGCCTCAAATGTAGTGTAATTTATTTATATTATTATTATTATTATTATTATTATTATTATTATTATGACACGAAACTTATTTACGTGACATAGTCCAAGGACTTCAAGGCCACGTTACACAGTGTAAAATAAACACAATATCTATTAAACGTCATAACATTTCCTAAAAAGGTTGGTCTTTAAAGCACGTTTAAATAGTTGCATAGATGATACAGAGGTCACATCATAGTAGGCCTAATGATGTTTTTATTACAAAATATTGTTGTTGTTTGTTGTTTCAATACTATCACATAGTCTTGCTCCTGTTGTATGCTGTCTACGTGTTATAGTGCATTGTTTGTGACTCTTTTTTCTATGTTGTGCGCTGTTGAGATGCCAATGACACGCGTCAATGATACACGACGTAGTGAATGTGTTGGGATTTATCGCATAACCTTGCTGGTACTGAATGTTCTCTGCGTGCAATAGTGCAGTGTGCGCGAACATGTGAACGAGTACATTTTTGTGCACGCGTTGTGCTCTGTTAGTGATGCCAATGATACACGACGTGGTGAACGGGTTGGGAGAGGAGGGCGGTGATGCGTATGTCGAGTGCGCATCTCTCGGTGATCCGACGCCGACCGTGTCGTTCCGTCGAACCAATTTGTCGGACGATTACGAATTTGGAACAAACGTAAGTTCTGCGGTAACTTACTCATTTATTTGCCAGGGATTGTAGTCGATGGGCTTATATGTGGTGTGTTTGTGTTTGATTTGGTGTGTTTGTGTGTAAATGAGGGATTTGCTGCAGAAGTTTTTCTATGTACTTGTGTTTGACTTGCTAACTTATTTCTGCCGATTTGTTTGTAAGATCTGCTCGCTTTCTGTGATGCAGACAGGCGCGTTCTTTTGTCATGTTCTTTGGACCTGGGTTATTCACTTCTGCTCAAACGTGCTTATACTTGAATAACTTTTATTTCAGACAAAATTGGACTGTTGATGTCTTACGATAATTAATTATTTCTGGTATGTTGCATAGATTTTTATCAAACGAAGTAAGCTAGTGTTATTAAATTCATATTTTTGTTCGTTCCTTATAAATCTTAGCCTGTTTTTTTATTAAACTGAACTGATACAAATTCTAAGTAGCCTTGTTTCTTTTGCTAGTCAGGGTTTCGATGCGACTATTGATGATCTTGTTGTTGTTCTTGCTTCCGTGCGTAGGACCGTGTGACAGTGAGCAGACCTGGTCCCGCAAGGACGAGGTTGTCAATCAGCAACCTCAAGCCTTCAGACGCTGGCGCGTATACCTGCAGCTCAACAAACAAACTCGCGACGGTCGAGAAGGAAGCTCATCTTACCATTCAGTGTAAGTTGCTTGACCAATGTCTACAGTGACAGTGTAGCTAATACGATACAATCAAATACAATACAATTCAATACAAAATTTGATAACACGCACAGGTTTCAACAACAAGAGCTGAATCAGAGGCGTAGGAATGTACTGTGCTGGTAGATAAATGCAGTATTGAACAGGTGTGGCTTAAGATCCCACTTAATTGTAGATAATAAATAATAAAAGATGAAAGCTCAATTGTAGTAAAAGACGAAATCTGGTGTATTTCGTCGCTCAATTCCAATTCTGTTTCATGAACAGCAGCCCTAAAACTGATGTTTTTGTTATATCGCTGGAAATGTTAAGTGGAAAGACGGTCGATAACCAAGGTTACTCAGATTACTCAGATGAAGTAACTGAATCTAATTAAAATGTTGTTGTTGAAATTAAACGAATTCTGATGAATCTAATTAAATTGAAGTAAATGAAATAGTGAGATTGTTGACTGCAATTATGAAGCTGCTGATGTTTCTGTTGTATTTCGAAATACGTCAGACCTCGTATTTCGACGGCCAAGGTTCTGATCAGTCAGATTTAGCAACTGAATCTAATTCAAATGTTATTGTTGAATTAAACCGGTTGATGAATCTAATTTTAAAAAATAAAATAAAATGGTGAGATTGTTGATTGGGATGATGAAGGCAGTTGATATTTCTGTCATATAGTTTCACCAAGGTTTCCAGTCAATCAGATGAAGGAGCTGTTCACGTGGGCCGGTCAAGTCCGCAACATGTCCTGCCATTGGTCAGCTGAGCCTGAGGCGAAGGTCGAGTGGCTGAAGAACGGCGTTCCGATCACGGAGAACTCGACGTACAGTATCTTCAAGTCTGCCGGCACGAGCGATTTACAGGTACCACTGACATTTCATGTATAGATGCCAGTACAAGATTTCATTGTGTAAAGTTGGTTACATGTATTTCTTTGTGGACTTGTAAGAAGATCAAGTGAGTTGTCAAGGAACGAGGGAAGGCCAAGATTGATGCGATTGGACATTGTTGTTGTTGTTATGGTATGTTCAAGTGCAGACAAGTGCCTCAGCCAAATCAAGAGTTTCAGGATCTGCCGTGTGAAGTGCCTGTGTACCTGCAAACCACTGCGATTGTGATTACATTATAAGATGGACGAAACTTGTTGACAGACTTGAAAATAAATTAACAAGGACAGATTGCAATATTTATAGTCAACCGGTTAACATTGCAGCCTGCAACGAATTGAGAGAATGACAAATGAGAAGCAAATATTTCCCTGAAAGACTTTATTAGCCGACAGTATTCTTCAAACTGTCGTCAGATAGGGACAATACATTATTTAGCACGTGATTCTCGAGTTTATCAGCAACTTTTTGAATGCACATCTCGCTGCCATTTTGAATTTAATGGAATAAATATTTTAAGATTAAGTGCCCTTTTTGACATCAGTCATCTTGTTCATATTGTCAAACATGTTGAGGAAGAAGGTGAGCTTGTTGTAACACCCCTGACATAACTTAGGTAATTGTCGCCCCATTACCCTTGCGGATTGTTGTCGACAAGGGCATGCGGTCATGAACATTCAGCCTTAATGTGGCTTCAAGGATATTGCTTGAAGTGTACTGTATATCTATATCTGTCATCAGTAGGGACATCTTGCAAAAACGAATGATTGACTATAAACTGGTTATTATGATAAAGATTGGAGATGATTATGTTAAGATTGATCCTATTCTTTCTTGATTCTTTGAGCCTCCGCTTATTATTGAATCACTATTCCTATCTCTTGTTATAAGTTCTTGTTGTTTTGTTGCTCTGTTAGATCACGGTCCGGGTAATTGACCAGGCCCGGATCTATGACATGTACACGTGTCGGGTCTCTAACCGGATGGGAAGTGCCGATGCAAGCGTCCGGCTTCGACGAGCCAGTGAGTAGATTGTGACGTAAAGCCGGTTTCAATGCTGTTCTTATGTTTCTATGTATGAATTGCTGTGCGTACAAGCATTTGTCTTTGGACTATTTCACGTTTAGTTTGCATCATGGCTGGCTCTGTGGTGTTCCAAGTTTGACATCCAAGTAATTTCGCATGTATATCTCAGATGTAAAAAATTTGACTTTTGGATTACGTCACAATCCTTATGCGGAATATTTGTGGTTTTGAATAGCCTACATGACTTAATATTTTGAATACGCGTTGAATGAATTTTAATGCGGATGATTTGATTGAATATGATGCGATGATTTTCTGGCGATGTTGCCTTCACGTTTTGTTATAAAAACTACGATCTACTATTTTGTGAACCGTGTTCAGCGCACAGTCTATTTAACCTTCAACAATACAAGTTGTGAAAATCTAGCTATCAGTCGTTATTAGTAACTTTATATAATTATCTTTTGATGTATGCACAGCTTTGATTGCATGCTTTCCCGATGCTGCTGCTTTTGTTTGCATACAACGTTCTACTCTACTACTACACTAGTAAATGAATGTAGGGAATGATTTAGTGTTTCACACAACCTGTGTACTACTAGTTTGTTTGTTGCTATGTCAGCTGCTCCGGCTGTTCCGAAGTCTGTGGACGTGAAGAGCACGTTGCCGACGGAGATCCACCTGGTGGCCGTGCCGCCGGCGGAGAACGGAGGCATGGACGTGACGGGGTACAAGGTCGAGTACAACGGACAGGTTCAGGAGTTCCAACTCGGTAAGGAAACTGAACTCATTAAAATTAAGAAAACTAGTTTTGTGGAAAAGTTAACTTTCAATGAATGTCGATTAAATTTTATTTACTAGGTTTCATTGTTTAGTTGATTTGAAATTGTATCACTTGTGATTTATTAATTGTTGGCTTTTTCAGAGAGTGTGATAAGGCTTGACTGTTGGCTGTTAAATTAATGTGAACTGGTTTAAGATTTTATGTGTTAAAGGTCGTCATATTTGTTCATACAGTGTATGTCTTGACCTGTTGTTCATCATCATTATCAGGAACAACATTGGACGTGAGGTTTCCTTGTCAGGAATCAGGCAAACAGCCAGTTGATACAAGGCTGTATATTAATTAGGCATTTTAGATATCTGTTTCAAACCTATTTTTTGACAAAATGGTGGTTCAACACGTTTTATTTGTCTCAGACAGGCTCTTCCTGACTATTGCAACAGAGTGTGCAGAACGGTTGATGATGTTAATGGCCATTGTGCCGTGCTTTTTCAGTCATATTTCAAAGTTTTTTCGTAGTTCTAGTGGCTCACTAAAATGGGATGCTAAAAATGATTTGACAGTAAAATCAGAATCAGAAAAAATCTAGAATAAATAGATTTGCTAAATTGTTGTATTACCGCAACTTGCGAAGTCTGAATGTGTATCAGATAATTTATGACGGAAATTCTAATAATGACTATCATGACTGTTTTTTATTATGATTTTGATAATGACAGTGGTGATTTTCTGATAACGATAATATTTAATGATTCTATGCATGGTATTGTTTTAGACACGGATTTAGTGATAAAAGACTTGCAGCCCAGTACAACTTACATGTTGTATGTGAGTGCGAAGAATGATGTCGGTACGGGCGAGCCTAAGCAGCAGACCGTCACCACGAAGGACATCAGTAAGTTCCTTCCTCTCTCAACATAACCTGTTCCATAGACGGCCAGACATTTTGACTTGGGGTTTGGAATTTCTGACTAGTAGGGGATAGCGGCGCACCCAGCAAATAGTTGACGAGCGGGGGAGTAGCGACGCACCCAAAGAAAACTGCTTGACGAGCGTGGGGGGAACGGCGCACTAGAAGAATTCTTTTGGGCTGTTATTTGGAGGTAACTCCCCCAAATCTCTGATACGCGCCGCCTATGACCTGTTCATTGTTCGATTCATTCACGCTGTTCAGCCTTGAAAAGGAGAAAGGGCTTGTCCTGATAATATATAAGTTATAATGATAATATATGTTATATTATATATCTGTGATAAGTGTATCGTGTGTACACTTTAGTTAGCCGTTTGCTGTAATAGGCTCTCAACAATTACTTCTCAACAATTTTAGACTAGATATGTTTGTATGAAATATATGATGACTTTAACTAGGTAGTGCGTTTAGCCTTGTATGGCTGTGTTAGTGTATATCCTTGTTTCTTTTCATGCCAGACATGACGTGCGTTTGTTTTGCGTCGGTATTATTTAA
This sequence comes from Buchholzia appendiculata, assembly GCA_034694885.1. NCBI lineage: Eukaryota > Metazoa > Annelida > Clitellata > Enchytraeida > Enchytraeidae > Buchholzia > Buchholzia appendiculata. The sequence continues at coordinate 5,002 of JAQFYQ010000451.1, read as the reverse complement.
CGTCATAACTGTGTGCAAATGATGCGTGCTGTGTTCATTTTACACAATATTCTCATTACGTTTTTAACGCTGTTGATTGATTTGTTGTTCGCAGGAAAGCCATACCCAGTTGTGATAACTTCCCCGCACATGGGTCTGTACGGTTTCGAGTACAGTTTCACATGGAAGACACCAAACAACGGCGGTCTACCTATCACACATTACAAGTTCAAGTATCGCAAGGTAAGTAATGATTTTTGAAGTTGCAGCATTTTTGGTAGGCATTTGTGCAACAGTATTGATGAAATATCATTAGGCAACTAACTGTGACGGTTTCATTTATTTGTAATTTCTTTTTGAAATGTCAATTATTATTATTTTTATTTTTATTTTTTATTTATCATGTTGATGCTTTGCTATTTAATTATATTTGACTCTATATTTTACTGATATAATCCTAGGTTAATGCGGCTGATAATTTATTGGTGACATCCTAGTTAATGTTGATGTTAAAATCACAGAGCAATATTTGTACAATATTATTTGATATTATGACAAAATTAAATGTTACAATACTTTGTATGCGTATAATTAACAGTAAAATAAAGGCAGGATTTTGTCCCAGTGGGTCGAGTATGTGATCAGTATTTCTCGTCTCACATATTCCATTTTTCCTGTTCTTCTCACATATTCCATCTTTCCCATTAGGTGGAGGCGGAAGTGAGCGAGGATTCCTTCAACCTTACGCAGCCGCTCGAGGACTGGAAGTTCATTGACGAGCCGGAGCATGCCGGCTACCCTATGGAGGAGTACGTTCTGGACGGTCTGTCTCCGCTGACGTGCTACCAGGCAGAGATCCTGGCTCACAACAGTCTGGGCTGGTCACTGAGCAGTTCACAGATCTTCGTCTTCAAGACGGCCGACGGTAAGATCCACGATCTCTTCGTGTGTTGACGGCGGCTCTTGTGCCGCGCGTGGCGGAAGCCGTTTCTCCGTCAGTGCGCGAAGCGAGGTGTCGGGCATCAGTTAGTTACCAACTAGTAGACCTCTGTCTACTAGTCACTGGTAAATAACTTGTCAATAACTAGTCGGCTAATATTAGCTTGCTATTTACCTAGCTATATATGTAGCTAGTATTGGCATGCTACTTTTAACCTCGTGGCTAAATGGCTGGCTAATATTAGTCGGCTATCTTTGGCGTAGAGATTTAGATTCTGCGGGTATAATTTATGTAATAGTAGGTCATTCAACTTCAAAGATTACTGGTCTTGCAAATAACAGAGCTGTACCAGTATATACAAAATTCAATTTTGTTGTGGTTACTGCACATTTTACTTTTGAAATTGACATTTTTGTTATTCAATGTCATTTAAGATAAAATTTGAAATTATTCAATAATTTTATTTATTTATTTGCTTTGAGGTATAAGGCATGCTGATATGGTCAAGATAATCATCTGGTCATGTTTTCTTTTTCAATTGGAAATACATTACAAGAAAGTTTCTTGCAAATTCCAACTTTTGATTAAAAGTTTAATAAATATTTCATATGAGTGCAAGATATAATTCTTACGCTTTCTTGTGCGCATCTTGAATTTTGAACTCGAAGTCCTACAACATTGAAACAAAGGCAAAAAGTTTTGAGGTGACCTTGTTTCGCTTTCGTTGACATATTCGAGATTCAAATGTAAAATCAAATGCCAAAATAAAAATGTAAACTAAACAGTTAACATTTAAGTGGCTTATTAATGACACTGCTCTGCTTTTATTAACTAATTGTAACATGCTCTGATAAGCTTGTGGCTTTGAAGTTGTTTGCCTTTGTGTATGTGATCGATTGTGGGAATTTTTCATTTCTATTCTTGCCTGTGGTGTGTTGTATCTTTTTATGTATTGATCATCTGAGAAAGTTTTGAACTTTAATTTCCTAATTTCGTTTGTTTTTTGTTTTTAATTTTGTTTCTTTCACTCTTTGCATGCCTTTGAGAAACTGATACGTGTTTTTGTTTTCTTTTGCTGTCATGTTCATTTAACAATTTATTTTGTGAAAGATGTTTCGTGTACATATTGCATTTACGCAAGGTTTCTTGTTCATATAATGAAAGCGTGAGTGAAGTGTGCTGATGTTTATTTGTTTTGTTCTCATTTGTTTGCTAATCTGAGTGTATATTATTTAGGTTTGTTTTATTTAACTTTATTCAGCATACATCCCGGATTAAGAATCTATTTGGAATAATGCCATTATATTCTTCTGACCGAGAACATTCTGTAAAGTATCAGATTTTTAGCCCTGTGCTTATGATGCAGTTGACATTTGAGTCATACTCACAATATTGTTTAAAAAAGAACTCTGAAAAGGCTGTGCACCCTTTTTGGAATTTCTTGGCTCGCTACAAATCTGTCATAATTTGATTAATTATTATTTCATTTAGTTTTAATTTTACTGATATATTCTCTTTATTTGTAAACAGCTTAACACGTTTGTCAGTATTATATCTTTTCATATATCAGCTGTTTCTTCTTAATGTAATGCTATATCTGTGCAAGTGCAACATGTCTTAATGCAGGTATTGTATATGTTTGGTGCACTTGTATATTTGGCGCTGTATGCATTAGGTAAAGATCTAATGTTATAATCTGTTAAAAACTGATGCACATCTGGTGCTATTATGTAAATATTATTATTATTGTGTTATTATTATTTTAAATATTTTTTTAAAATATATATTTATGTTTATTTTGTTATATGTTTTATGTTTATTGCTAATAATATGGATAAAGATGTGTTCTATATTTTATTATATGTATGGTTTAAATATGTATTTGTAATTTTTATCAACATTTCTGTATTTATTTCTCTGTGTGTTTAATAATAATCCTGGTACTTAAGTTAATGCAAAAAATTGGATTTCCTAAATTCTATGCCCTGCCCTATCTTCTGTATCTTCAGTGATTGGTCCTTGACGGGTATTCTGTCCTGAAAATTTCAAGAGTTCTACACTCTCTATTGGTATTATTTTACAAATATTAAGGGACAGAATTAAATTAAAAATGTATGTGAAATGTCAGACGTTGTCTGTTGTGAAACTTGGACAAATTTCTGATGTTAGAAAATATTAATGATCCATAAAATGAAATAAGTTTGGGGGGGTGTCGGATAATGGTACCAAGAAATTTAGTCTCACTCTTTTCAAATTTGCGCACCATTACAGTTGGACTACCGATGTAGTGCAGCAGTAACTTTTACTCGAAAGTCGTTATCTACCTTATGGTTATAACAACATCTCATGTTTTTCTGTACGTGTGCGGTATGCGGTTCATTTCTCTCTCTGTATGCGCACGACATTTAGTGCATGCATGTATGTGTATGTAGAGTATCTGACTGTTTAGATCCTAACCCTAGCACAGCTGCAGAACGCAGCTTCATCTCCACTGATGCCGGCGCTGCCCAAGACACGTCAGGTAATGTCCGCATTACGTGCGGCCCTGACTCGACGGCCTGCCTGCTCTCCTCCGTGGCCCTTGATGATATGCATGGTGTAACAGAATTTGAATTAATTTCTCCAGGTATCCACCGTGTTTTTTTTCTAGTACTTTATTTATTTATTTTTCTAGTACTTTGTTAATTCTTTTTCTTTTAAACGATCATTGAAAATGAAAATTAGTTTATTAGCACTTTAGTTGTGGTAGTGTTTCGCTTGCGCTCGTAGGTTCCCTCCTGTCAAGTCGTATGCCTATGAGGAATGCTTTTTGTTTCTGAATCAGATTTATTCACTTCACTTGTGCAACATATTGGAATAAAGTGGCATGCGATAATGTCAGTCAAATATGAGCGACTTGCCGACTGCCTTTAATGATTTCCAACATTTTAAATCTGTGAACCCTATTTATTGTAGTCTTTTTATATTGTATTCTATCTTTTTTTTACTTTTGTAAATATTGTAAATGCTGTTCAGCACTCTCCCTTTAATTTTTCTCGTGTGAAATGAACAGACTTTTTGGGGGGAATCTACCGGAGATTATTGGAACACAAATCCTGTCACTTGCTGGCCATCTAGTCCTTTTATTTACATGATTTACAAATACTAGAAAATATTGCAGTTGCGGATATCCAGCCATTTGATAATCCAGTGATATTTCCATCTCTTCATTACAGTGAATATTTTGCAGTTTGATGCTGAATGTTGATGCAATGCATCTATAGTCTAGACATTTGTGTCAAATTTAATTTTTTGAAAATTTTTAAGCAAAATTCTGTGTTGTGTTGTGCGTCACTAAATTCAGTTTTGTGTTGTGCGTCACTAAATTCAGTTTTGTGTTGTGCGCCACTGTGTTGTGTTTCATGTATTTTTCCTGGTAAAGCTTTGCTCATGTCGTAGTTTTTACTTTTTATTGATTTTTAACAGGCTTCAATTTTCCTTGTTCGCTACATGCCTGCTTCTAATCTGACCTTGGCAATCAAGGGGTTGTTATTGGTGTGTGTCTAACTCTCCTTTTTTGTTCTGATCACTGTTTCACTACTTTGCCTATGTAGTCTAACCGTTTCTGGTGTTTATTTGTTATTTATTTATGTGTTTGTGAATAGATGTGTATGTTTAATTTCATTCGGTAACGTTATGTTTCTGGTTTTTACGCATTGCATATATGTTTTTCATTTTTGTTTGTTTAACTTATTATTTCTCATTAAACCATGTGTAGGCCTACTACAATCTGCTTAACTGTTTAACTAAAACACTAACATTTCATGATGCTAGCACTTAAGATGCGCATTGGCACTTGGCTTACGTAACTTAGAAAATTGGCACTTAAGCGCATTATCACAAATACATTCATGAGCACTTTTGCACATTATCATTTAAGCAAACTAAAGCTTATAACTAACTCAAAAATCCATTATGACAAACACACTAATGCATAAACGGGCTAAAATACAAACCTAATAAAGCATGGTTGCAGTGAAATGGCCGTGTGCAGTGTGTAAGGAAGGTGTAGGTGCTGGATCAATTCAATGTACCAAGTGTAAA